>RJWK010003093.1:0-65993 GCA_004363435.1 Platanista minor
AAAAAAAAAAAGATTTGGGGAATAGTTGCTGTATTAAAAAAATAAAGACATTTATTTTGAAAAAAAAAAAAGTATATGTGGTATAAATCAATATTATAAATAAATGCCTTCACAGAAAAGCCTAGAAAAAGGTACACAGATGTTAAATGATTAAGCTATTAGCAGATTAATTTTCTTCATAATCCTACAAAGAACACTAAAAAATAAACTTAAAAAATAAGTGAAACAAAATTTTTAAGCTTTTAAATGTTTTTTGATGGTGCCTACTGTTGATGACAAATAAATCAGATGTGGAGATTGAGGGTAGCCCATGCATTCTCAATGGGGCTGTTATTTCCCCGACGGGGAGACAATTGTTTCTTAGGGAGCAAAGAAATCCAAGCTATTACAATGGTTTGTGACCTTCCAAAGTACCACTGTACATGACCAGATATGTAGTAAATCTGTCCTACCAAAATTTCAAGGAGGAGGAAAGGCTATCAGAAAGGAAAAAATAAAAAGTCTAAAGGGCTCTTTTTCAGGGAGTGATAATGGAAGAAAAAGACGGAGAAACATCGGCCTAGCATGGTCTAACACTTTTAGGAATATGGTTGGTTAGTTGAGGTATAGCGCTTTTTTTTTCTTCCTTATATTTCTTCCTTAGACTAAAGTAATTGGAATACCAAGTAAGTGGTTTTTTATAAAAGGCTCCCCTGGGCTAAATGTCTCAAGCTGACCCAAGTAGCATATCATCCTCTGGTTCCCCATGTGGTCTCCCAGTACCCAGGACACCAAGGTGGGTGCAGTCTGTGATCTTACTTGTAGCTGATACACAGGACCAGGGCTGCAAGCCCCTCGCGCTGGCCTTTCAGAAGGCTCTTAAAATATGAAGCAGTCAGTGAATCACATCAACCCTCCTGGGACAGAGAGAAGTGTATTAAAAAGAATGTCATGTGCCCTGTTGGAAACATCAAGTCAAAGAATCTCTGTGGTAGGTATCTCTGAGCAGAATGCTGTCCTGGGGCCATGCCAGTGGCGCCTGGCTGTCTCATTTCCAAGGCGGCAATTGAGTGATAATTGCAGGATCCTATTTTGAACAACACTACTCCAGCGCCTGATAAAGTTTGTAACTATTTAGATGGAAATCTGAGAACGCTAAACAATTTATTTACAAAGAAAGACACAGATACGTTTTAACTACCTCATAAATCGGGCTTTCATTGACCGCAAAGACAGCACATACATGGTTCTTGGGGGAATCAATTAGCCCTGGACAGGGATTGTGCCCTTGGATGGGCCTTCTTTGGTGTACGAGCAGTTGCCAGCACTAAGCTGAACAAGGAAAAGCCCTGGGGCTTCACTTTGAGGGTGGAGGTAGGAGTTTCTGGGGAATGCTCAAGATGAGCTGGTGAGATGTCCTGAGTAGATAAACTGGGTAAAGCACCAGAATAGAATCCTTAGACCAGGAATTCCCAGCCTTGGCACTGCGACATTTGGGGCTGGATGTCCTTTGTTATGGGGCAGCACTGTGCCTTGTAGGATGCTTAGCAGTATCCGTGGTACCCTTCACCCACTAGACATCACCAGCATCCCTCCTCCCCCCAACCGTGACCACCAAATGTCTCCAGATGCTGTCGAATGTCCCCTGGGAGGGGGTCAAAAATCCAGCCCCCTCCTTTGAGAGCCATGGCCTGAGGTTTTTCAGTGTAGTTTGTCAGGGGTTAATTTTTTTTCCAAGCACAGACTGATATTTGGATATCATTGCTTTGACTCCCTTCAGGCCTCGCTGAGTGCCCCGCGATATGAGATACGGTTACACGTTCGCTAATTCTTCCATCTTTAACCTGAGGCTTTGAAAGGAAACAGCTTTTATCTTCTCTGTTACATGGAGGGGGAGTGGGTGGGTGGGATAGGTCTGAATATCTATTGCTTTGCATGCAAATTTTAATCCTTTAATCACCTTCCCACACTTTCAGGGGGAGATGCTGAGAATCCACCAGCCCTTCCAGTCTTGACCTTAGGCCTGTAAACAGACTGGAGGAAACCTGGAAAGGTCATTTCCTTCCCCCTAGCCATAATATCCAGGTTTTAGTGGGAGATAATTTCAGGGTTTTCTCAGTCTTGAGCGCAGAGGAAGTAAGTGAACGCTTACACTTCTGTCCTCCCTGCCTGGGTCCATAATGTGAAGGAACTTTTTCACTTATTTATCATTTGCCTATTGTTCTCCATGCTCAAATTTTTCTTTGTCCTGAAAACAAAAAATTAAGAGTTTGTGGGAAGCCTTCCTTTGGTGCTAATGATCATTATTTCTCAGGCAGGGTGAAATAAAAAAGCTCAGTCTTTTGGCAAATTCTACAATAGAATAAAGCAAAAGTGTTCCTTTATTTTGAGTAGCAGTTATTAAAAAGACCTCAGACATTTGCTTTTCCTCCGTGAGCTCTTAACTGTCTAATAACAAAGGAGGGTACCGTCTCCATGTATGTGCTGGGATGTCTACGATTTGTGCAACGTCCGTTTCCAAAGCAACTTCTTATCTGGCAGAGATGGCTTTGCGTGTTGACTCCGCTGACTGTTAACACAGCGCCATAAATTACATGGCTCCAGTTTTTGCTCGTAGTCTAATCACTTCTCTGGGAAAAACAGTGTCCTGCTGGGTTTTGCCCTTCACAGAATGTATAAAAACACATCCTAAACGCCAGCGTGACAGGAGGACGGTAAGCTTTTCCATTCATCTCAGACGAAGCATTCTACATCACACAAAGTTGTTTTGCAATGTTCACTCTATCGACAAAATATTTCTCTATGTTAGGAAGTTGTCACGATGGACAAATATAGGCTGAAATAAAAAACTGCGATCACTGAAAATAAAACATCGAGAGAAAAAAATGTCAATGACAACATTCCTCCCCCTTTAGGATTATAAGGTATGAGAGATGGCCAGGACTTCAAAGACTCCCTTATCCACTATTGCTGATCAAGAAGCTGATACTGAAAGAAGAGAAGAGAATTGTTCCACTTGAAGCTGTTGGTTAATTGAAGCCTTGGGACAAGAACTTAACCACAAGTCTGACTCCCAAACTCTTCACTGCAGTTCACTGCCTGTCCCCAGCAAGAAGACTGTGTGTTCCTGCCTCAGGGCCTTTGCACGAGATGCTCTCTCTGTCTGCAAAGATCTTCCCCCGGATATTGTCTTCGTTTATTCACCCATTTTATTTTGGTCTCTGCTCAGATGTCCTCTCCTCAGAGACCACACTGTCTACAATAGCAGCCCCTGCCTCTCCTCTTTCTGCTTCTCTTGCTTTTCATCATAGCATTTACTACTACCTGGCATTATATTTATTTGCCAAATGGGGCACCAAAAGCATCAGCCAAAATTAGATCATATATATTTGGGTCAGAAAAGAAAGGCCCTGCTACATTCCTGCAAAGCTGCAGTGTTAAAGAACTTAGAAATGATTGATAATTATGAAAAAGTGGGAAACTCACAAGTCTTCCAATATACACAAATAAATGGATAAGATACCACGTTCTCCATGACTTGTGTCAAGGTCACTAGAGAGCTACATCCGTCAAGTCAGTTCTTTGTTGCCTCAAAACTTTCTCCTCTGTGTTCCTGGGATACCACACACCGCTGGTGTACTAGAGAAACCAACCAACACAATGTGTATGCACACATACACACATGCACATTTATAAAATGAGAGATAGAGAGAGATTGGCTCATGTGATTATGGAGGCTGAAGAGCTCAAAATCTGCAGGGTGGGTTGGCAGGCTGGAGACCCAGAGAAGAGAAGATGCTGTAGTTCAAGTCCAAAGGCTCTACGCTGTAGAATTTTTTCTTGCTCAAGGGAGGTCAGTCTTTCTGTTCTACTCAGGCCCTCAGTTAATTGGGTGAGGCCCACCCACCCACATTATGGAGAACAATCTGCTTTACTCAAAGTCCACCACTTTCAATGTTTATCTCATCTAAGACACCCTCACGGGAACGTCTAGAATAACGTTTGACCAAATACCTGGGTACCAGTAGCCCAGCCCAGTTGACACACAAAATTCACCGCCATACCTACTTTTCTTCCTATCACGCCAAATCTCCATCTCAGTCTCCTTAACCAAATCCTCCTTCACCAAAATTAGTAAAATATCCCATGTCAGGTGTCAGATACAGAAAAAGTCAAAATAAAAATACGGGTTAAATTTTAATTTCAGATACACAACAAAAAATTTTAAGCATAATTAGGTCCCAGATATGGCACATGGGAAATACTTACACTAAGGAATTGTTCACTGTAGATTTGCCTGTCAAAAGTAGTGGATTTTCTCACCACCTTAACCGTTCGGCTCTAGTCCTTCCCTGCTTTCCTGAGACGTCCAACAACCTCCCAGCAGGCCTCCCTGCCTCCATTCTTGCACCTCACAGTTTGTTTTCTCTTTTTAGCAAGTAGAGTCATTTCTATAAGTGTAATCTCCCTTGAGTCTAGACCGGGTGCCGGATAAAATACATGAAAATCCACTGAAGCATGTTACCCTGCTTAACAAAATTCTCCAAAAGTGGCTAACTGTAAGTAAAATCAAAGTTCTCCACAAGTCTCTGTGTACCCTGTCCTCAGGCCTCATGGGTGTTCTTGATCTTAGGCTTTCTGTATTTGCGTTGGCCTTAGGCTTTGGCATACCCTGTCTTCTGCTTAAGAAGCTCTTCTTTTTTTTTTTTTTCATCTTTATTGGAGTATAATTGCTTTACAATGGTGTGTTAGTTTCTGCTTTATAACAAAGTGAATCAGCTATACACATACACACGTTCCCATATCTCCTCCCCGTTGCGTCTCCCTCCCTCCCACCGTCCCCATCCCACCTATGCAGGCGGTGGCAAAGCACCGAGCTGATCTCCCTGTGCTATGCGGCTGCCCCCCACCAGCCATCTATTTTACATTTGGTAATATATATATGTCCATGCTACTCTCTCACTTTGTCCCAGCTTACCCTTCCCCCTCCCCATATCCTCAAGTCCATTCTCTAGTAGGTCTGTGTCTTTATTCCCATCTTGCCCCTAGGTTCTTCACGACATTTCTTTTTCTCTTAGATTCCATATATATGTGTTAGCCTACGGTATTTGTCTTTCTCTTTCCGACTTACTTCACTCTGTATGACAGACTCTAGGTCCATCCACCTCACTACAGATAACTCCATTTCGTTTCTTTTGATGGCTGAGTAATATTCCATTGTATACATGTGCCACATCGTCTTGATCCATTCGTCCGATGATGGACACTTAGGTTGTCTCCATGTCCTGGCTGTTGTAAATAGAGCTGCAATGAACATTGTGGTACAGGACTCTTTTTGAATGATGGTTTTCTCAGGGTATATGCCCAGGAGTGGGATTGCTGGGTCATATGGTAGTTCTAGTTGTAGTTTTTTAAGGAACCTCCATACTGTTCTCCATAGTGGCTGCACCAGTAAACCTGCCCCCTGCCCTGGCCCCAGCCTCAGCTCAGTTGCGGTATTCCCAAGGAGGTCTTCCACAGCCATCCCAGAACACCAGCCTTTATCTTCTTACTTTATCCTCTTCAAGGCCTCTGCAGCACCAATGGCTCCCTCACTGGAATATAAGCTTCCAAAGGGCACAGATTCTGCACAGTTCACTCTTCTGCCCATTCCCCTACCTTGGTGTCTTTACCTGTGTTGGTCAACTCTTGCTTTTCAACTATATGTTATCAGAAAAAAATTTTTAATAACATTATCAGAAATTAAGGGCAGTTGGCCCTCTGAAAAACTATTGGTAAGAACTTTAATTGCCAAGAACTTCTCAAAAGCACTTTGTCAGTATATTTTAAGAATCTTAAAGGGTTCATTTCTTTGTCTCACTGCCTAGAATTTTAGAGATCTGTTCACAGGACACAATCTACAATGTGGGCAAAGATTTATGTCTAAGGATGTTCTTTGTAGAGAAAATATGTAAAGTAAGAGTCTAGAAATAGGGAAATGAATAAAAGAATCACATGGTACATCCATATGATGCAATACCCAGCTTTTACAGGTGACATTTTCCTTCTAGGATGGACGGCAGCACCTTATATATCTTTCTCCTGGCACATTTAAGTATTTATTAACACACAAAAAGATGTGCAAACAAGATTTCAACAAGGCTAAAAGCTGGGACTGTGTGTGTCTGTTTGCCAGATCTAAGGATGAATTTCCACCTTCATACCTGTAAAGAATGTCAAATCATGAAGGTGAGAGGTTCTTCCATGGTCGTGGCTGACACCTCCTTCTGGGTCCCAGGACCTCCATGAGACAGCCATGGAGAAGTCAGGTCATTCTAACTGGGACCTGCTTTCTGGGATGTCCTGGACAGTTATGCCCCCTACAGAGAGGCACATTCTTCCAAACTTCTATAAATTTTAAATATTCTAAGATGGCATTCCTGATAAAGTAGCAAGTCTTGGAGCAGAGGTGAAAGTGGTGTGTGTGGCATCCTGAGGTGCGGAGTTAAGAATAAAAAGGGCTTGGGACAGAAAACGTCTCAGAAACTGAAGGTTGTAATTTTCACATATTGCGTTAGGAAGGGAATACACTGAAGTGAAATATTCAGGAATATCAGCATTCTCCAATGATCCGTCCCTGAGGAGATAAAGAATATCCTCAATAAAGCATAGCTAGAGAGATAAAAAGGCTGCTGGACAGAAGTCTGTGAGGAAGGGGACTCCAACATCAACACATCCTTTGTCTGTAGGTCAGAGAAGAGGGAGTGTAGGATCACAGCCAGGTGGACAGTAAGAACAACAAGAATCACAACACAATCCACTTTGATCTACTGACACCATAACCACCACCCTTGCAGAACTGTGAGGGTCGATAGTGAGTGTGATCAAAATAAAACACCAGGTATTTAAAGACATTCTAAAATACAAAAGATGATACAGAGTGTACTCGCCTGCTAGTGCTGCATGACTTAAACAACAGAAATGCATTGCCTCATAGTTCTGGAGGCTGGAAGTCCAAGATCAAGGTGTCTGCAGGGCCACACTTCCTCTGAAGATGCTAGGGAAGGAAGGTTTCAGCCTTTCTCCTAGCTTCTAAAAGTTCCTTGGCTTGTGGCAACATGACTCCCATTTTTACATGGAGTTCTCCTTGTGTGTGTCTGTGTTCAAATTTCCTCTTTTTATAATGACACCAGTGGTATTGGATTAGAAGCCCACCCTGCTCTAGTATGACTTTATCTCACCTAATTACATCTACAATGACTCTATTTACAAATAAGGCCACATTCTAAGCGTATGAAAAGAAAACATTTTAACTCCAGAAAAAGACTTTAGAAAGCATCTGTTTTGTGTTCTCAATATAATGCAAGACACTGTGAATTTCACAACATAAAACTGAAAAGTGAGGTGAGAACATAACAGACTGAGATGGAAGGGATATTGGTTGAGATGTGGCAGACCTGACAGGAGAAAATGAAAAAGATTTGCAAGAAAGCTAAAAATTGCAAAAGGTCAATTAAAACCCATGTTAGGAAAAGTAAGACACAGGATCAACACTGTAGGAATGTGCACTGATAATATAAAATTTGAGACACATTTCTTTTTAGACTATTGGGAAAATTCAAAGAGATGAAATAATAAAATAGAGGTAGATGTATAGGGAGATAGACATAGAAGATAAATTCATAGGTACTAAAGAGACAGATATCAATGGAAGATGATGAGTAGGTAGATAGATGATAGATTGATGATAGGTAGATAGATGATAGATGATAGATAGATAGATAGATAGATAGATAAAGCCCATTGGTGAAAAGATGGATAGGGAAGTTAGAAAGTTGGGTAGATATGGAAGACGATCTATAAACCAATACAAAAAGAGACATGAATAGAGATATGAGAGAGAGGGAAGCAGATGTGGAAGAGAAGAAGATGGATAGATACTGAGAATAAACATTTTCTATATTCCCAGTTCAAAAGGGGAGAAGACTGATAGTTCTTTGGTCACAGGATGGTGCAATCAGGAGAACCAGTTTTAAACCCTCCAACCAGTCTTGGATGAGACTATATGAATTCACCTGCTTCTGAAGGCCTGAAAATCAGTGACAATTCCATGCTTCTGAAATTCTATCAGCAAGAGCCACAATCCCTTAACACTGTTTCCGTGGCTGATGGTTAAGCAACTTTCCAGGTTCTGGTTTCTGAAATTCCAACAATTCCTGAGTACCATATTTCTTGAAACCCTCTGTAAAACCATTTCAAAAATGGCATAAGAAAACACAAGTGAATATTTGGCAGACAGATTAGGAAAGACTTTTCTAAGCATAAATTAACATTCAAAATGACCCCAAAATAGATAACAATAAAAAAAAAAATCAAAGACATTTGAGTATCACAAATACTCTAAAGAACAGTGTTAGGCAGACAAAGTAGAAAAATTATTTGCATCAAATGTGACAGACAAATCAAGTTATGATTATCAATCATCTTATTTAAGGAACTTACAGCACTCAGTAAGAAAGAGGTGAAAACCTCACTAGCAAAATAGGCAAAAGATATGAAGACAATTCACATAAGGAATAACAAATGGCAATAAACCGGCACCCTTAAATCAAAATCAAGGAAATCATATCAAAGAAATGCAAATTAAAATTATGCTAGCATTCAGTACATCGAATTAGCAAAGATCGGTGGTGGTGACACCAGTTTTACAAAGAGTGTGATCATGTGGACACACTCAGCCATTGCTAAGGGAAGTAGAAGTTGGAATGATCCCTCTGAAAGTTTCATCATGTTCATAGCAAGAGCCTTAAAACGAAGTTCTATCCCTTGGAAGTAATAAGAAGCTCAAACCAAGTTTTCAGCACAGATATCATTGCTGACATATTTTTAATTGTGCAACATTTAGAAGGTCGTGCAACATTTAGAAAGTCGTTCAACAGCCATGAGCGTGATGACATAAATTTTGGTGCATCCACGTGATAGAATATTTTGCAGTCATTATCATGGAGTTGCAAGAAAATTTTAATCACATGTGAAAATTCTTCTGTTATAGCAAAATAAAAAGCAGGATATAAAATTGTATAAGCTTTATGATTTAAATTTTATTAAAATGTAGGTTTATAATTCAAATTTCATTAAAATATATGCAAAAAATGGAAAATACAATAATTTGATTATAGGAGATTATTATTTTCTAAATTCTGAGAATCTTCACCCACTGGTTGTTTATAAAGTCTCTATTCAGAAGACTTGTAGCCTCTTTCAGATCATGTTCTTTCCTTTCCTTTATTTTTTCTTACACGTGATTATACTTTTCACTAAAACACATCTGTCGTGAATATAACAGGAGTACATACTGCATTTTAGCTGCATCCCAGGCATTCCAGCTTCCTAATGGGCTGCGTATCTCTTCCAGAATTCTCCCTATTTTGTAGCCCTGGCTCAGTGACTCATGAGTCCAGATTCATGCACCGTCCCAAAGTGCAGACACGAAAGAGAATCAGGTCCTGGATCTTCTAGTTGGCATTAGTGTAACCTTTAATATGCTTGCCACATGGCTTAATCAAGAGAGGTTTCACAAGTCCAATTTTATAATTGTTCCCATTCTGGAAACTGGCCCTTCCCTGTGGCCATGGGCTGGTTTGTGTACTCGTAGGTGCTCTTTTTCTTGTCAAAAAACAAGAAAGAGGTTATTGGCTAGATTTTAGACTGTATGTGTTATTTTTATAATCACACACATATGCACAAACCACAAATATCATTACAAACAAAAACATTTTCTAACAACAGGAGAAAATTGTCATAACAAAATGATACGCAAAGAAAATAATTTAACAGTTATATAAATACTATGAGCCTGTTTAAAAAACGTTAAAAAAAAAAAGACTGGCAGTATGTCTAAGAAAATTTTACTGGTGTTTCTTTGGATTGTGGGAGTGTAGATTTTTATTTTCTTCTTCATACTTTTCCTGTGTGTCTCAGGTTTTCTATAATGAGTCAAAAAAAGGAAGCCTATTATTTGCAGAATGGGGTGGGACAGGTTGGGTGAGGGTAACAACAGCAAAGACAATTACAGAGTAAAGTTGACCTTGGGAAGAAAAATTTCTCCTCAATGGAGATGGACTTGTACATTACATCCTCTGGAGGCCACGCCCACCCACAGCAGCTGTGTCCCTGAAGTAGGTTTCATCAGTCTCACTTTGCAAAAATGAAAACTAAGACTTAGGTAGATCCTGCAGGGTCCCTGAGGCCACACATCTGGTACACGGCTGTGGAGTGGAAACATGGCTATTATCTTCTCTTCATTCCTCTCCTGGGAGAGGTGAATAGACCCCCATTGGGCTTACCTAGTTGATGGAGAAACAGCATGCGGTGCGTACTTGCAGGAAATTTCCCCAGGGTTCAATTCAGAACTAGCACTTCTGTGAACCACAGGGACCTACGATTTTCCTGCCCCGGAAAATGAATGCAACCTACTATGCATGTCAAAACATTCTCAAGGGGTTCATTTTTTTTTTTTTTTTTTGCTATGTACAATCATAAAGTCAGTTGTGGTGTGGGTTTTCTCCTCTGTGCCTTACCCATTATCAGATACTCTTGCTCCACCTCTGACTGGCTCTTCTGCCCTCCACGTGCTGGGATGCTGAGAGAGGGGCAGAGTGGTCTGGGAGGGAGGAGGTCACATGGCCTGGTTGATATTTACAGCACTGTCACAGCCTTCTTCAAAGCCTGTTTCCAGGAAGGAGGAAGAATTCACCTGGCAGCCCCATTGTGGGTAGCAGCCAAGAGCCCCTTGAGCAGGACTGCTGGGTGCCACATTCGGCAGACCCCAGCATCCTTTTTTCTTCTGGAGGATGTAGTCCATTGGAGCTCAAAAGAGTATGAAGGAAAATAGGAAATCTTGTGACATGGAGAATTTTGGAATGCCGCTTTATTTGGCTTTTGAGTTTAGTGTTGTGCTGAGAATGAATTGCTTCTCTGGGGCTATGCCTTTTCCCCCCTTTTGCACCTCCTATTTTACTTAGGTGGCATAAGATGCCGCAAGTCTGTGTACACAGGCAAGGTGAGTTATACTTTATTTATGTGATTCACACTAAAGCGTTCCTTTTGCCTGAAATGATCAGGTAATTGCGAGCAGAGGTACTTTGAGGTTTCCATTCAGTCCACGCCTGAATTATCTAGGAAACTGCTTCATTTTCTGAGTCTGCATGAGGACAGTGTCTCAGATGAATCACACAGCCTGATGTTGGGAAGAAAGGGCAGATATTTTAATTATTAATAGAACTGAGTTGACTGCTTCGTCCCAAAGAGGCAACCTAAACATGGAAAAGCCTGAGTGAGGCTCGTTCAAGGACAAGTTCTGGGAATGCTGTCAGACTTCTGCCAGTCTGGGAGTGGCCAATGATAGGTAACTAAGTTTGTCAAGAAGGCATAGACCCCTTCTCGGGTGCATGCCTGTCTGTCCATGTTTGCTCTGACATCCAGAGGGAGGGTCTGGGTAACAATCTGAAATAGAGCCACCTGTGTCAGGGTGCCACCACGGTGCCGGACACTGATCACAGGTTAAGTCACTAATTCTCACAACAATGCTATGCAGTGGCAGGTACTATCTCCAGTCTCTAGATGAAGAACGTCCTTCCCCAAAACCGTGTTTCCTGGAAGGAGGAATAATTCGCCTGGCAGCCCCATTGTGGGCAGCATCCCAGGGCCTCCCAGGCAGGACTGCTGGACGCCACATTCTGCAGACCCCAGCATCCTTTGTTCTTCTGGAAAATGTAGCTCACTAGTACTCAAAAAAATATTATAGGAAATCTTGTGACATGGAAAGCTTAGGAATGCCACTTCAGTTGGCTTTTGAGTTTAGTGTTAGAAGATGCAAAGGAACACTGGTTGGACTTGATAGAGTTCTACAGCTACAAGGTGGCAGAGTCTGGATTTGAACTCAGGACAAATTATGTCTCAAAACTATGATCTCTCTAAATTGCTACACTGCCTTTTGAATTCCCTGGCTGAGACGAAAGAATCTTCGGATCCAGTATCTAATGAAATACTACTCTGGGGTCACGTACTTCCAGATCTTCACTTCTGGAAAAAGGGAGAAGGTAGGTGGGGGAGCATCAGCCTTTACAAATGCCCCTCCTTCCCTGCCTGGCCCTGCATTTTTTCCTGCAAGAGGCTTGCAGACTCTCCACAGAGACGACAATGTGTGTGGCTGTTAGGAGTACTTTTTGACTTTGCAAAACAGGTTTAAGAAAGTACGCCCATTTTTGGACACCCACCCATACACATATACATATACATACACACACATACACGCAAATACACACACACACACACACACACCTCACAGACCATTCCTACTTCCTGTTAGGTCTTGGCTGGGACCTCTCGAACCACTCCTAGGAGGGCAGATATGGCTTGGTCGCCAGTTCTTTCTGAAATATTAGCTTGAAGAGGAAGTTGGGTATGATGCAAGTACAGGGGGAAGAAACGGGAAAATTACATCTGTGACAAGGATTTATTTTTGTAGCAGCTGAGAGAGGAGTCATGAACCTTGCTCCCCCTGTATTTAAGTTACAGCCCTTTCAAATAGCTGTTTTGATTTCCATTACTGTTCAAGGTCTCGTTACTTTGGTACTGAAGACTTGTGTTTGACGGATGGGTTCCTGACTCTCAGGGTTGGAAAAAAACTTAACACCCACGGAGGCAAGCCCTTACTGTTACCCGAGTTTCAAACCTCCTCTGAAAGTCCATAGCAGGTGGTAAAACAGACTGTGCTTGAACATGTCTTATAACAAGCCCTCCTCGCCTCCTGAGTCAACCAGTTTCATCTTTGATAACTTATTCTTTCAAAAACGTTTTCCTGATATTGAGTTGAAATCTGTCTCACTGTGTATGCAACTTATAAAATGAGTCAGCTGGCTCAGAAGTGACAGCCAGCTGCATAGGCTGTGCACTACACCACTCCAGGGTCACCGTTCCTGTGGACTCTGATGGTAGAGACTGGCAGGTGGCTGGAGTCGTGCAATGCCATGGCCCTGGTTTGCCACTGTGATCTCTGTGTTTCATTCTGCTTCTCAACTTCAGTGTCGGCCTCCAGGTGGAGATCTACTCTGCAGAGCAGCTCAACTGGTAATAAAGAGCTTTCAGAGTCCCTGCCTGAACCCCTCTACCTGTGCCATCAAAGCTGACCACCCCTTACTATTTATACACTGTGGAACTTGATTTCATTCAAGTTCAACCGTGCAAGTTAGATTTTTACCCAGAAGGCAATACCTCATCTGTCTGCTGAATGGAGAGGAGATGGTGTCATACTCTGTTTAAAGTTTTTCTGCGAGAATCCATTTTGTTTCCAAATATGATTATGTTCTTTAAAAGGGTTTTTTTTTTGTTTTTGCGGTACGCGGGCCTCTCACTGCTGTGGCCTCTCCCGTTGCGGAGCGCAGGCTCCGGACGCGCAGGCTCAGCGGCCATGGCTCACGGGCCCAGCTGCTCTGCGGCATGTGGGTCTTCCCGGACCGGGGCACGAACCCACGTCCCCTGCATGAGCAGGCGGACTCCCAACCTCTGCGCCACCAGGGAAGCCCATTCTTTAAAAGTTTTTAAGCATCAGTTCTGCAACAACATTAGTAATAAAAATGTCATTTTATTTATTTTTAAGAATTGGGGAAACACTGAAAAAGAAAATAAATAAGTAGGAAATGTTGCCTTCTGACCAATTTTTTAATTTAGTAATAAAAATACCACTAGTGCCTAAGCCACTGATACATAGTTTGTATCACCTGGTCAATGAATAAAGCTTGGAAAACAAAATTAAGCACATTTCCAGGAAATGTTCAACTTAATTTGCCCACTTCTTAAAAGAATCTGTTATATCATGTGGTCATTATAAGTTCTCATCTTTCATGTGGAAGGAAATTTATTGGGAACTAAATTGGTACACACATGTTTAACATTTTTCGAAATAAAGAATGCACTTACGTAGTAATAATAATGCAGCCTTTACATACAGTACTGTATAATTACCCTCTAGTTTAATATTGACTCCCCCACCCCCAGAAATCCAAATTATTTAAGATCTACCATAATCTGAAAATTATGGATTCCTGAGTAATGTGATCGTTGTTAGAGATATAATAATTTGGCCCTATGATGGAGTGAACAGTTCTTTCTCTGCCTGGTTGCGTTTTTGGCAGTTTGGCAAAATAGCAGTTTAAGTCAAGTACTTGGGCACTGTGATGATGGATAGACAGGCGTGGATGGAAAGGTAGCTGGGGTCTGCTGCTCAAGATGAGGTCCTTATCAATGAAGCGTTGCCCCACTTCACTTCCATGATTAAACGTTTGCAAAAGCCATCCTGAAAAAGTTATGTGGGCTGAATTTGTACAGGGAAGGTTTCAGCAGCTCATGAAAGTGACACTCTAACACTTTGACCAGAGATGCGGAGGCAGGGATGGGGGGACTCTTCATTGTTTCCGAACACTTAAAAACATATTTTACTTAGCTGGCAAGAAAAGATAGGCAGTTGAAAGGCTCAGCAGTTTTTATGGAGAGCAAGGCTGAAATGTTAAAACAAAAAATTAAAGGTGCTTCCCTGCTATATTCCCCCCCTCCTCGAGGGATTTCGTGGGTTAATAAATTAATCAAAACCAAGTGTGGACTGCAGTTGAAACTATAGAGAACTGGTATCCTTTTGGATCCAGCTGCACATACCAATGTCAAAACAGTAAAAGTTTCCCGAAGTCATTGAGGGCTAAAATGAAACTTGGGTCCATGATTTGTAAACAAAGCCAAAGAAGCAAGTGAGTGGCTACTCTGAGGCAGTCTAGGATAATAGTTCTTAAGTGCTGTTGTGGACAAATGTTGCTCGCCACGAGACATAATAATGAGTAAAGTAGTTGCTAGGATTTTTGTCTTTGAGATGCCCTCTCCCTCCTGCTAGCCAATCCATATATCAATACATAAGAGTTAGCCTTCCCCTAGCACCCCACACACTTTTTTCCCCCCTGGAGACCCAGTGACAAGCCGCAGGACATCTATTAGCATGCATTAAAATAAAAAGCATCACTTGGAATCTCTACTTTGGTTGGGGCCAGTCCAGCTTCCTCGGGAAGCCAGAATCTGCCAAGTCTCTCTCTCTCTCTCTCTCCTGGAATTCAGACATTTAATCAATGACACTGGCTTTGCCAAGGTTGTAAAAATAAAACATCTCTCAAAGTGCTGAGCCTTTATTTTGGCCTGTAAAGAAAGTCACATGCTTCAGTTGGGGATCATAATACAAAGGACCAGGCCCTAACAGAGTAGAAAATAATTGCATGTGGGTGCATGGGTAGCAGCAAGCATTAGTGCCATATTACGTGAAAAACAGGCACCACGATAAAGACGTAATATGCCCCAAAGACCCAGCTAAATTTAAATGCCTGATTATTTTCAGTCTTATTTTATCTAGAACTTCCCGTTCCATATTTATTTACTAAGAATAGTCGGCTTTTCGATACTTTGAAACTACACTAATTAAACTCTGAAGATATATGTGTATATGTGTCCATGAAAACGTTTCTGCATGGCAATTTTACTGTTTTGCATCCTAGCATTTACATGTTATCATAAAAGTCATAGCATAGACACACACGATATCCCCAAGGAATGAAAAAGCATCACAGTGTCTTATATTTAAAAGCTCTCCATCATCACAATTTACTCTTGGTGGACAGTAATTTGCCTACGTGTTCTGCTCAGTGTGATTAAGTACAAGGGGACTTTACTTTTGGGACGTGGAACCCATCCATCTTAATAGACTAGTCGGATGTTTTAGCATCATCTTTTATTTTGTGGGATAAGCTGTTTGCTTTATTCGAAGATGACATGGCTTTAGGAAGGACCGAGAAAGGCAGATGTAAAGCTTGTATATATGCTCCAGAAGGGGTTTTGCAGCCCCGCTAGATGTGGAAGAGTCTGTGGTGAGCTGGACCCAGTGTCTGAAGACTTGAGCAGCGCTGCTGGATAAACGGCTCTGAGGGGTACATTGCCTGTGGGTCTTGTGGGTCCCTCAGCCTCGTGTTCCCAGCCTCCAAAGCCAGGAGAACAGCTGGGCTCAGTAACTGCCCTTCTATCTCCTACCGACTGAGATAAAATAAAAGCAGATGGTAGTGATGCAATATTCGTGATTTTCTTTGTAACGGAATCCAGAGTATTTCTGAAGCCTCTATACTTCAGTATTTGCTCTAGGCAATAATAATAATTAATAATAATAATAATTTGGGAGAAGACTTGGTGCTTGGCGTGGCTATGTGTGGCTGCCAAGCTTGCTGCAGAGGTTCTGTCTGAGAGCAGCCGACAGTGGCTTGCCACCAAAGAAGCCCTATTGTGACTTATAAAAAGAGTGGAGGCTTACTTTTCAATTCAGAGGAATTTTTCCAGGTTTAAAAAAAAAAAAAAAAGGAGATGAATAATTTAACTTTGACTGATATGAAGGATAGTCTTCTTCTGACATCTATGACCTAAAAACAAAACTAACTTTTCAGTTTATCATAAGCTTAAGGGGAACCCTTAGGGCAATTTCTTTGTAAAAGGAAAAGAAAACCCTGAAAGGCCCAGTCCCTGAATTTTGTCCCTGAATTGATATGCATTTTGCTTCAGCTGAAGCCAGGGGCAGATCCCGACTCAGATACCTAGGTTTCTGGTCTGGACTCACCCTGCAGAGCGGTGCCACTGGCCTTGACACCTATGTGCAACGTCACCTATGTGCTTTGGAAGGAGCCTTCCTGAGACATGAAACCGCATTTTTGTACCAGTTCCCATGAAGACGTGCAAAAGGCTGGAAGCTACATCCCATTTGCCGCAGAGGTTTTGTAATATCTCCTCCGTGGAAGGACTCTGTGGATTCGTGGGAGGGAAATAAAAGGCATGGAGGATGCGTGGGAAGTTTGTGTTGGAAGAAGTTTGTCTAGGCCGGTAGTGATTAAAAGATTATAAATTGTGTTTTGTCTGAGCGGCTCACACGGCTTTCAGTGTTTTTCCCGCTGAGGGTTTTGGCTGCTGGCGGTGGAGGTGGGAGGCTGAGAAGCCAGCACAGTTTCTAAGATTACAAGGCAAGTGACCCCCAATCTGGGTGCAGACCGGCCCTCCTCACTTCTGAAATGACACGTACTCTGTCTGGGTTTAGCCCAAGACTGTTTAGGGAAGGAGCTTCAGGAGTGGCTGCTTCGGGTGAATTTCAGGCTTTTGGCATTGTTAGGTATGCCCGGCTCCCTGGGCGGCGATCAGTAACAGTCGTGGAATCGGGCTGGCCTGTTCCATGAGTGTCGACCAAGAGACAGCGGAAGGACTCTTCTGGCTGGTGTTCAGGTTGTGTCCCAAAGGGCCGCACAGGTCACATAACCCTCGGCCCTGGAGGAGTGGACGTTTTCTAAAAGTCTCTGCAACTCAGAAGCTCCATGCTGTGCTTGTGACTGCCCAGCAGTGCTGGCAATGCTTGTCTGCGACAATGAGACCAACAATGTGTGGTCTGCAACGCGGAGAAAACAAGAAATCCTCGCTCTTACCAAGCGGGCTAAGCTCTCCTAAGCAGTTTCTTTCTTTCTTTCTCCTCCAGCTGCCCCTCCTTCCTCCCTGGAGCTTTATTTTTGTGACTGTAACAAGAAGAGCATGGGTTGGATTAACTCAAACATCATTATTCCTAAAGAAGGAGGTAAAATGATAAGGGCAATCAGAAAAACATTTTGCAGTTTGACATTTCTTGCAAAGTGAAACGTAGTCTTAGTGATTCCTAGGTGTTTACTCCAATGAGCTGAAAACCTATGTTTATACAGATAATTTATAGCAACTCTGTTCACAGTTATCAAAACTTCAAAGCATGTCCTTCAGTAAGTGAATGAATAAGCAAATTGTGCTATATCCATACAATGGAATAGTATTCAGCAATACAAAGAAATGAGCTATAAGCCACAAATGACGTGAAGGAACCCTTAATGTGTATTGCCAAGTGAAAGAAGCCAATCTGAAAAGGCTAATACTGTTATGATTCCAACTCTGTGACATTCTGGAAAAGGCAAAAACGTAAAAAAAAAGACAAAAAAAGATCAGTGGTTACCAGGGGTTTGCGGGGACGGACAGAAGGGTGAGTAAATGGAGCACAGGGGATTCTGGGGGCAGTGAAACTACTTCTGTGCGCCAGTGTCATGGGGGCATGATGCATTTGTCAAAACCCATGAAACGTACAACACACAGAGTCAACCTGAGTGTAAACTGTGGACTTTAGGTAATAATAATGTGATATCTTTTAATTAGAACAAACATGCCACACTAATACAAGATGTGAATAATATGGGAAAGTTGAGGGGAGGGAGGGACTCTATGGGAACTATCTGTGCTTTTTGCTCAATTTTTTGGTAAACCTAAAACTGCTCTAAAAAATAGTTGTTAATGAAAAAGAACATTTTGAGAGGTGGGAGGTGGTCAATACAACGGGTCTTCTTCTGGGTGAGATGATGGCAAAGGGCTCTGCGACCAGGAAGGCTTCCTGGGGGAGGCACCATTTAAGCTAAGAACCACAGTAGTGGGAGGGCTGGGATGTGTGGTAAGAACATGAAACCGTGAGGCTAGAGGTTGGGGAGAGTGAAGGTGAGAGACTCTGCATGACTCTGGAGCAGTAGGCAGGAGACTGAGCACGCAGGAGCCTGGACAACGCGAGATAAAAACCTTCAGTGCTATGCTAAAGTTGAAAACAGGGCAGTGCATCCCCAGACTGTATGCTGCAAGGATAAGACTGGGAGTGTCAGAGGTGATTGAAGACAGAGGAAACCAGAACTGAGCTGGGAGTGGATGGATTCAAGGAGTCCAGGAAAGAGAGGAAAGCAATATTCCAGTTTGGGGAAAACAACAGGAATCTGGGCCACGAAAGAGTACGGATTCTTGAGGATTTCACTTTGGCGGTTTCAACACAGACAGAACTTCTGTTTCTGTCATCTTGCACTCAAGTGGTCCTTGTTGCACATATTCTTTAAGATGCCAAATTTGGCCGGATCATTGGTTTTAACAGCTTTCCTGATGGCTTTCTAGTTTCCATATTTGAGTAGAAGTTCTTTATCTATAGTAACTGCTTTTCCCCTCAATGGGTAAAGCAGAAGTCTAGAAAGAAACCTGGTATCTCTTATAGTCAACAATTATTTTTTAAATGTATTGCCAAAAATCTGTGTAAAAAGGACAATTACCGATGAGTTGTGTAGTACATGACTGCGCTCTCCAGTTGTGTGATTACTGTGGTTATTGGAAACCAAAAGTGATGCGTCCAAATTGAGATGTGCTGTAAGTGTTTGGAAGACATTGGGTCAACAAAAGAATGTGAAATATCTGATCAATAATTTTTATATAGATTCCATGTTAAAATGATAATATTTTTGGATCTATTGGGTCAAGAAGATGTCATTAAAATTAATTTTCAACTATTTCTTTTTCCTGTCCTAATATGGTGCATTAGTCTGCTACGGCTGCCCTAACAAAATACCACAAATAAATAAAATACCAACAACGTACATTTATTTTCTCACAGTTTTGGAGGCTGAAAGTCTGAGATCAAAGTACCAGCAGTTCCCTCCCATGAGGCCCTGAGTGGCTGCAGCTTGGTTTTCCGAAAATGAGAAGACAGCCTCCCTCCCTGGGGCTTGTGCCGTGTGGCCCTGTGGTGATGGTGACAGCCCTGACAATCTCTGAATCACCTTTGGGATCGTACTTCCCTTTTGTGGAAGGATAACACCTGTTCACAGCTGGATAGCTCTGGTGTTCTTGTAAAATTACAGATGTCCAACCACCTCCCTTCATTTTGTCCCATCACTGTCCCTTCTGGTCCAAGTCTGGAGCGTTTCCTCTGGTATAGTCCCATCTCTAGCCCTGATTTCTGCGGAGATGGCTGATCGCATCCATGACGCACAACTGTCATTTCTTTTTTTTTTTTTTTTTTTTTTTTGCGGTACGCGGGCCTCTCACTGCGGTGGCCTCTCCCGTTGCGGAGCACAGGCTCCGGACGCGCAGGCTCAGCGGCCATGGCTCACGGGTCCAGCTGCTCCGCGGCATGTGGGATCTTCCCGGACCGGCGCACGAACCCGTGTGCCCTGCATCGGCAGGCGGACTCTCAAACGCTGTGCCACCAGGGAAGCCCCACAACTGTCATTTCTTAATCAACTTACTTCCCGGTCACACATCCTTGCTTTCTCATATTTTGCAATATGGATAAGCTGAGAATTTTCCAAATCTTCAAGTTCTATGGGTTTTTTTGCTTAACAAGTCCTTCTTCAATGTATCTCTTCTTTTGCATTTTGCTGTAAGCAGTAAGGGGAAACCAGGCCACATCTTCAACACGTTGCTTAGAAATCTCCTCGGCCAGATATCCAAGTTCATCACTCACAAGTCCTCCCTTCCTCACCACGCTAGAGCACAATTCAGCCCAATCCTTTGCCACTTTGCAACAGGATTGCCTTTCCTCCAGCATCTGGTAACATGTGTCTCACTTGCATCTGAGGCCTCACCAGAAGCACCTTTAACATCCTTAACAGTTTCTCCAAGGCGGTCTATATCTTTTCTAACATGCACCTAGAAACTCTTGCACCCTCTCCCCACTAGGCAGTCCCAGAGCCACTTTCACGTTTTTAGGTGTTTGTGACAGCAACACCCCACTTCCCAGTATCAAAATCAGTAGTAGTTTGCTACGGGCTGCCATACAAGATACCACAGACTAGGTGGCCTGAACAACAGAAGTTTATCTTCTCACAAGATGGAGGTGTCGGCAGGTTTGATTTTTCCCTAGGCCTCTCTCCTTGGCTTACAGACGGCCGCCTTCTCACTGTGTCCCCACATAGTGTTTCCTCTCTGCTCACACACCCCTGGTGTCTCTCTGTGTGCTCAGATTTCTGCTTTTTATGAGGACACCAGTCAGATAGGATTCGAGCTCACCCTTGCGGCCTCATTTTTACATAGTCACCTCTTTAAAGGCCCTAGCCCCAAATACAATCATATTCTGGGGCTTGCGGGTTCAGGGCTTCAACATATAAGTGTTGGGGAGATACAATTCATCCCATAACATAATGGCTCCTAAAAATTTTAAAATTGAAAATAAGGATTTGCATCTACAGCTTGTGTGATTTTTCGACCTGATGCCAACTGGAAACAATCTAGTTTCTAGATGGTTCCCAGTTATAAATGGACCTTGCTCACGAGGGCCTAGGGGTGAATGGGCTTTGGAAGATCAAATGCCCCTCTTTTTCCTTGATGTCTTTTTCACCTGTGACCTCAGTTGTTGACTGAGCAGGATGAGGACTTGCAGACACACTTGGCCACGGGGAGCCTGAGCCGTTACATGGGCAGAGCAGCAAGTCTCAGTCTGAAGGCTGCCCTCACTGGACACTGTCTGTGTTTATCGTTCTGGGCAGTCATTAGCTTGCTTGGCACTGTCCTGATACAGGCTCCTTGTGACCTCAGCTCACACTTGCGAAGTCTGTTTTCTTCCTGGGCAGTAGGCTCCTTGCTTACACTTGCCTGTTTTTACTTCACAAGGACACGGTGAGGCCAGATGAAACCAGGCCTTTCATATGCTTGACAGCTCCTGAGAGGCAAGTGGGGCCTCAGGCAGTCAGTATAGGAGAAGCCCACGATTCCACAGGCAGACTAGCCAGTGTCAAATCGTGCTCCCAAAAGGAAAAATGCTCAAGGAGTCTCCCATTCTGAGCTTCAGGTCGTATCCTCAAATAGCAGTAATTTAGGGGCTCCCACTGCCACTGTGCAAATTCCCCACCAGAGACAGGGAAGGGCTGGCATTCTAGGATGCATTTCAATGGCAGTGCCGTGTAGGAAAATGAACTCTCTTGGAGGTCACAGGGAAAGGGGCAACCCTAGTAACTCATGGGTGACCCAGGTAGGTGGCACCTTGCTGGGAGTTTCTCTGCCAGGCTTCAAAAATGCAGGCAGAGGTAGGGAGTGGGCACAGAGGAGTGGGGTGTATGGATGTGTATCAGGGTCCTGGGGCTGCTGTAACACATGATTGCAACTAAGTGGCTTAAAACAGAAGAAATTCTCTCAGAGTCTGCAGGCTAGAAATTTGACTGCAAGAAGTCAGCAGGGCCATGTTCCCTCTGGAGGCTCTCCGAGAGGGCTCTTCCTCGTCTCTTCCTTGGATGTAGCCGCATCACTTGAACCTCTGTCTCTGTCATCACGTGGTCTTCTTCCTGGTCTCCACCATGGCTCTGTATCCAGATCTCCCTTTTCCTTCTCTCCCAAAGACACCGGTCATTGGCTTTAGTGCTCACCCTCCTCAGGTCTGACTTCCTCTTAACTTGATTACATCTGCAAGCAACCTATTTCCAAATAAGGGCATATTTATAGGTACTGGGGAGTAGGATATTTGGGGGGACAACAATCCAATCCATTGCAGTATGTAAGGCAAGGATAGAAGATTAGGTAAGAAGGAATTTAGGGATAATCTAATGCTTGTTAATGAGCTGGGATGTTGCTTTGTATACAATAGGTACGGGAAGCAAGGAATCCATGGAAAAGTTGAGATTACCCCTTTCTTAGGATCCTGACCCTGACAACAGAATGTAGGTTGGGCGACTAAGAAGGCTACAGGCTGTTTAGCTGTTGGGAGGTTACTTCGTTAGTTGGGTAGACAGGCGCATGGCCTGACAGCAGGAATGAAAACAGTACACTCAAAGGGGAGTGTGTGGGTGGAATCAACCCCTGGGCCATTGATGGAATGTTGGGTAGAAGATAGGGATGAAGAAAAAGAAGAGAGAGAGGGAAAGAGGGAAAGAGACACACAGACAGAAGCTGGTTATGCAAGCCAAATAGCAGAGATAAGAGAGAAAAAGGAAAGATAAGTTAGTTTCTAATATTTGGACTCAGGTACAGGAAGCTAATCCAGAAAGACAGACTCAACAGAAAGTTGGAGACCTGCATATTGAATTTGAGCAGGAAACATATGTTGTAAGATCGTTCACAACAACAAAAAGGAACATTATAGTTTGCTCAAGGTTTACTGTTCCCCAGATTTATTTTGGATGGAGAGGTGGAGGAAAAGTAGGGCTTGAGGAGGATTCCTATTACTTTTAAAACACCTCCTATTATGTTAAAAAAATCTAGAGAATAGAAGCTGATGAGAGAAATTAGGACTAGAAAGCTCCAAGTCATGAAACTCTCAGCAGCAATAAGACTGTTAAAATATTTCTTTAGGAATCAGTACAGTCACGCCAAATGGAGGGCCCAGTTCCATCTTGAGCTTATTCACTGCTACTTGGTGTTAAGGAGTCAGTAATCCTGGTGAGGATCAGCTGCCTATCTGTTTAGCTTAATGTGTCCAAGTCAAATAACCACAGAGAGGAAGAGAGAGATGCAAAGACAGACACAGACAGAGATAAAAAGAGACAGAGACAGGGAGAGGGAGAGAGAGAGAGAGAGAGAGGGACTTTTTCTGTATGTATTTTTTTAAAATAGAAAGTTTGAGTGGAGCACCATTCATTGGTATTGATCTACATTTTGAGACTAATGAAGTCAATGTATTTTGGGGGCAGCTGTGGAATAGTTTGGGGACCATTTCTGGAAACATTGGAAGTCCAGGGGTAAAAGTATGATGGGGACAAATGGAAAGTATGGGTTGACAAGAGGATGCAGGTGTAAATGCTTCTGCCCTCTGTTTTTGTCCTGTCCATCTAACTTGTGTGCAGATCATCTGTACTTGAATTTATTGTGAAATTAATTCTAAAGGAGAACTTTCAACATTTTCTATGGTCGGGACAATAACAGTAGGAAGTAGTGATGATAAACTTTGAGAAAAAAATACATTTAAATTAAAAAAGTGAGTTCCAAAATAGTCTACTTGTATTCATGATTAGGCCTGTTATTTATTCGTCATTATCTTAAAGGCTGATCTCTATTCTGAATTTCTAAGCTTTTATAAAAATATTAATGGAGCCTCCATGTTCATCTTTCAAAGACTTGCACTCACTTGGAGTAGAAGGTGAACTCTCTCTTGAAAATATTATTTGTTCTAAAGATTTGATAAAATTTTGTTTCTTTCAGTGCATTGTTTCTGGGCTGAGAACAGTACTCACCTTTCTGTGTAATTAAAATGAGTGTTTATAAATGAAAGTTTGTAAACATAAATGAGACACAGTCTCTGTTTTCAGGAGTTCAAAATTTTTTTAACAAGAGCCTGACATCTTTACAAATAATTACAATCAGGGTTGGTGTTTCAGTCCATTCAGGTTTCTATAACAAAACACCAGAGGCTGGGCTTATAAAGAACAGAAATGTATTTCTTACAGTTCTGGGGGCCGGAAGTCTGAGATCAGGGTACCAGTCTGGTCAAATGACTTGACCTCTTCCAGGTGGCAGACTTCTCCTTGTATCTTCACATGTCAGGAGGGGTGAGGGGGCTCTGCGGCGCGTCTCTTTTATAAAAGCACAAACCCCATTCGTGAAGGCTCCACCCTCATGACCTAATCACCCCAAAGACCCCACTTCCTCATACCATCACACTGGGCATTTGGATTGCAGCAAATGAATTTTGAGGAGACACCAACATTCAGACCAGAACAACTGGCTACGTAATTTGCAGGACCCAGCGCGAAATGAAAATGTTGGGTCTCTTGTTCAAAAATTAAGTGTTTCAAGATGGTGACCACATAGCATTAAACCAAGTGGGGGACCATCCTGAATGAGGCACCCTGTATGACTTCACAGGTCATGCCCATGAAGCTGGCCCTAATTACAATATGAGCCAGATACTGAAGTGGAAGATGGCATGGGGCAGGTAAGAACATAAAGTGGGCCCTGGATATCTCTATGATCTAATTGCCAGCCATTCCTCCTCTTCATCACTGACTTTCTATACATTTAAGATGCAAAGCATGACAACTTAGGGCTTCTCCTCTTGCTGTTTTCTCTGCCTGGGATGTATTCCACTGAATCTTCATTTGGCTCACCCTCTTGCAACATAAGTCTCTGCTCAAATATCATTTCTTCAGAAAAACCTTTCCTGACAACCCTATCTAAATAACAACTTCCTATCTCTGGCTTCTTACCCTGTTTTATTTGTCTTAATAACTTTCTCCCTAGCTGACCAGATGCCTACGTGATTAGTGTTTCTTGATGGACTTCCCTAGAAACTGTGTGGGCAGGGGTTTTATTTTGTTCACCACTGTATCCTCAGAACCTAGACCAAGGCTTGACACAAATAAGGAATTCAAGAAATATAAAATTAAGTGAATGAACAAATGAATGAATGAAGACATATTGCTGCGGGATCCAATATTTCTGCCTTGAGGAACAAAGCAGTTTCCAGTTGGTTCTGGTCTTTGACAGAAGAGTTGGTCTTAGGTGGCAGGTGATGTATGAAGGGCATCTCATAATTATAAAAGGACAGACAAGATGAATTGTATCGTGGTTACAAATGTTCCTGTGCATTCTGCTTTCTCTGGACCAGAGTCTGGCAAATCCTTATTGTAACTTTTGTATGTATTTTGTGAGCGCTATTCAGTTCACATACATTATCCAATATGTTGACAAATTCATCTTTATTTGTACCTTGTGGCAAGTTTCTGATTGTCTGCTCTACGCACAGACCTGTTTTCTAAGGACTTCTACCCATATTGCCTGCTGAAGGGGTAGGTTCACGTGGCCATGCTTGGCTCTATTATCTTACTATGTTTGTCATAGGTGATTGGAGCAGAAGTGGACACCTGACACAATGCCAACCAAGTAGCTTGCTGGCCGGTGACCAATCAGTTTCTCACTCAAAAATCTGAACAGAAACACAGAGATTCTAGCCAACTGGTGATGGATATCACCAGTTAGAGAAAGAAGGAAGGCCATGGGGCTGCTGAGAAGTGGAGAGACTTTTTTTCTTAGAGTTTCCCAGCTGTATGGACCAGCTGTATTTTTGGTTCCTCTCTCTCTCTATGAGATCACTTTCACATCTTTGTAATAACCCACCTTGGACACCTGACACCCTCACCCTCTAAAATTGAGCCAGAAATTAACCAGAAAAACACAAATACTGGGAAATGCATCTTTCTGGTTATTCAAAAACTCATTTCAGCAATATTTAATGTAATGTCAAGTAAAGTGTACCTATGCACGATCATAGACATTGTAGGGGATAAAAAAGTAGTAAGTAACAAAATTCATTCTCTTGAGAGAGGATATGAATTTTGTTGGTAAATAGATAATACATGTGATGATATATGGTTAAGTTCCCAGGAAGGGGAGAGATTTGTATTGGCAGTGTTGGGTGAAGGCTTGGTGCCTAAGTGGGATTTGAGCCAGTCCTGGAAGGACAGATAAGATGCAGGAGTTTCTTTCAGGTAAGATGAATTGGATGAAGGCATGAAGAAAGTGTTCTCGGGGGAGTGAGACAGTTCTGTTTAGAGTACAGAGTTCATGTGTGTGGACAAAAGAGCTTAGGTCATTTGGGTAAAAATTCATCTGGAATGATATTTTGGCTAAGGCATTTGGGCTTTAGTAAGAGACAGTACAGAGAGATTGAAGCGTTTTGAGGAAAGTACTCACATTGAAAACTCTTGCATTGACAGGATTAATCTGATGTATCAATAGATCAGAAGTAACAAATGCTTCTAGTGTCCTGTGGCGTGCGCAGACCATTGGTCCACCTCTGATTTCAGCAACAGCTGAGATGGACAGCTCTCTCCTAAAGGGCAGCCTTCAATATCTCTGGGCTCCTTCAGGGCTTTCTCTTAAAGCAGGAGGTCCATGATACCTCACAGAGCAGCCCAGAATTGTGGGGAAATTATAACTTCTGAGAATCACTTAAACTACTGGAGGTTAGGAATCAGGTGATAAATGTCCCAGTCTCCTGTTTTTCAGAGGGATTAGTCCCGAACATTCTGACAGGTTCTTCAGAGTGTTTCCAATAGGATGGAGTTCCAGCAGCCCTCATCCACATCCACATCCACAATGTCCCTGCACTGACACTTCCTCCTTTCTTGTCTCGTTCTCCCACACCCTCACTCCTTCTTCCTAAGATCACCTCCAGATAAACTTCCTTCACTCACATACACATCTCAGGCTCTGCTTTTGGGAGAACCAAACTAAGATGGAGGAAGAAAATACTGGAGGCTTTATATAAAAAAGCTACAAAATTGCTCAGCTATTGCCTCCCGATTTTCTGAGTCCTTCCATCTCCATCCTTTCCTCCCAGACAGGAGATCGGGCAGTAATAACAATAGTGATGTCTGTTGAACCTCCACGATTTTACAGGCACAGTTTAATCACTTTAAATGAATCAGTTCGTTATTCGTCACGCCCATCTTAGAAAATAGATACGATTGTCAGTTCCATTTTGCAGATCTGGAGATTGAAGTAAAGGGAGATTAAGCAAATAGACTATAGAGTCACAACTTGTCAGTGGTGGAGCCTGGATCCGAACCCCACCCAGTCTGATTACATCCACAGCAGCCACATCTCCTCACTAGGTGTTCCCATCCTGGGATAACCTCAAGTGCTAAATTAATTCTTCTTTCAGGAGCCATGGGGATAGGGGGTTGAGAGAGAAAGATGGGATCAGACCCATGAAATTTCATATTCTTGCTGGGAACTTATCTCCAAATATGAGAAGGAGAACAAAGGAAAAAAGTTGACCCCCAGGTCAGAGAAGTCAGCTTTGAAAGCTGACACTGACCTCTGCTCTGTGGTCCAGGGAATCTTGATTGGGACACACAGGTGTGAAGGCAGCCTGCTCCCAGCCAGGGACCAATTCGGGTCACTCCGGAGAGAGGCAGGAGTAGTTACAACACACTGGGATAAAAATTCACAATCACTTTCACAGCTCCATTCAGCAGAGATTTCATATGGCTTAAGATACGGCTGCCAGAGGTCTAAACACCTGCCTCTATCTGAGTTCCTTCCTCCTATCACCTGGGCTTCCTGGGAATGCCAAAGGACAGTCTCATCTGGTGACATCCCCTTCCCAGCCTGGCTTAGAGAAGGGCTCTGCTTCGACCTCACATCCTAGTAGGATCAACTATACAATTTTTAAGGGCTCTACTAATCAGCTTGGGATGCCATAATCAAGTACCATGGACTGGGTGGCTTAAACAACAGAAACTTATTTCGAACAGTTCTGGAGGCTAGAAGTCAAAGCTCAAGGAGTTGGCTGATTTGGTTACCGGTGAAGGCTCTCTTCCTGGTTTGCAGACAGGGGCTTCTTGCTATGTCCTCACATGGCAGAGAGACAGAGAAACAGAGCTAGAGAGAGATAGAGACAGAGATAAAGACAGAGAGAGAGAGAGCTCTCTAGTCTTTCTTTTTATAAGGACACTAATCCTATTGGAGCAGGGCCCCAGTCTTATGTCCTCACTTAACCTTAATTACTTCTTTACTCCAAATACATCCATACTGGGGGTTAGGGCTTTCATATATGAATCTTAGGGGAACACATACATCTGGTCCATAACTGGGGCCATGTAAAAAATAAAAATGTGGGGCTGCTTATTCAAAAATTATTAAGCATTTCAGGACAGGGACTAAAGACAATTAAAGCAAGCACAAGGCTCTTGGGCTGGCAGAGTCCAGTCAGCCCCTTGGTTGGCACACCTGCTTTCTGGTTCCCTGTTCTGATAAAAAGGGATTTGGGCTCTCCTAGGATGAAATCTTTGTTCTATGTCTTACTGGCTGTGTGAGCCTGGACGTGTTTCTTCACCTTTCTGAGCTTCAGTTGTTGATTATAATAGTCAAAACAAGGGTATGGCCAGAGCTAAATTAAATGAAATGACATGTAAAGCACCCACCCAGTGCCTGCATTTGAAGTCAGCACATGCTCACTCCCAGACTGTTGGGATCCCTCCTCCTGGGTTACTCTACCTGCTAAGTAACCCACAGCATCCTTGTGCTTCTAATACACAGCTTGACATACATCCCTGGCAACAGGTCTGTGGTATGTGGTAGTGGCTCAACTTGGAGTGTGTTGGGAGAATAATCCATTAAAGAGGGGAAAAATCAATAGCACAATTAGGAACCATTTCATCCTATAATGACTCCAGCTGCTGCAAAGGCCACTGCTACCGAGTGTTGCCTCTAATGGGGTGTGATGTCTGCCGCTACAATCAGCCTCTTCACCTTCCCAGGATGCGACGTCCTCTTAGGACACCAAGGATATCGAAAAGGCAGCAGATGCAAGGCATAAATATCCTGTCTTAATCAACAATGCAACATAATTTATTAAGACACTGAAAACATCCTTCCCCAATCAGCTAAACACAATTGACGTACTTTCACTTCCGTGCATATCTTCCATTTGGTTTTCTTCTTATCCTCCTCTCCTTTCTCATAGAAAGAATTGCAAGGACCAGGACAGCTGCTTTTGTTATGTCAAGGAAGCCAGAAAAACTGCATGAAAATTCCCTGGGAAATTTTGCTTTAGGAGGGACTGGCATGCAATGTCCAGCATTTTCACGCCTAGAAAAGAAGTCGGTTTACCACCTTCGCTTCTTGATAATCATTGTCCTGCATGATCATTCACTGATGGATTCATTCTCGAAACATGCATTCGAGCGTGTGAGTGGGAGCTGTGAAGTTCATTAAAAACAAAGGTTATTGACATTTCCCCAGATGAAAGGCCAATCTCAAGTCTGACCATAAGCACCTCTTTTAAAAGTCATTTGAAACTTCAGAAGTTATTTTGTTGTGTTTGGAGGTAAAATAATTAAAACTAAACAATAATTTAAGCTTTTAGCAGTAGAAATGTTCTCTATTAATTTGAGTGTAATTAAAATGTGTATTTTACTGTTAAGAAAGAAAAAAAATACACAAGAGGATAAAGTGGAGATGGAAAAGCGATTTGAGAATCCTGGTTTGATTAATTAGTTGTCCCTGAGGCCTCGCTCCCACGTCTGTGAAAGCTCCCCCACCCAGGTCTGGTTTGGGGTTGAAGGTTCAATTCACCCTTTAGCCTTTCTTCTTGTTTCCTTAAGTCACTCAGATACCCAGGGACAAGCAATCATTTTTTGTCGTTCCTGGAGGCTCACCACCCAACCCCTGCCCCAACACAAGCATGCTTCCTTCTTCCTCTCCATCTCACATCCTCAGGGGAAAAAGCACTTAAAAGTCAGTCTATCAGGGGCTCAATCCACATGCCCACTTCTCATTTTCGAATGCTCAAGAGGAACAAGAAACACTTGCATGAAATATGATGTTGGTGCTCCTTGCTTTTGCCGCCTCACTTCTTTTTGCCTTTGAGGCTCTTGGATAGTGGGGCATCTGCTCCTCCAGCTATCCGATGAGAACCACAGGTGGCCACCTGTCCACTGTGGCCCCAACCTTTTCCTTTTTCCTGCCCTTCACAGAGGAATCCAAGCAGCAGGGTGTGTTTTAAAAGGAAGGGATACCCTGCCATTTATCACCATGGCAACAGCAGGGCATCAGCCATCGGTGGTGGTATCCAGTAAGAGGCGTGTCTAACTGGGGTTTTGAGTTGTTTTTCCAATGGCTGGTCATCTGCTGCCTTTGGCTGTGTGTTGAGAAGGGTCCATCGTGGCCAGGAAGCCTGGATCAGTAAATAAATAAGGGTAATTAACTTTAATGCTTGACAAATGACACACGCTCATCACTGAGGTCAGGAAAGCATATCAGTTCTCACATCAGAATTACGTTATTGCAAGTGGTATGGTTTGGGTTTCTCCCCCTCATAGTTTTCATGCATTAACTATCACTAGAAACAGGTTACAGGATGCAGTGATTATCCATTACTGGGCAGGTCCTTGGATTGCATTCAGTCTAATAGCTTTGCTTGCATTTTTACGGCTGCATAGTCAACTTGTTGCTTCGGATTAAGCTTTCTTTGCTGAAGAGACCTTGAAAGAAGAGGAGCACGTGTCTATTGTTCAGTGTCAGGGAGTGATCACAAAATGTGACCATCGTCCCGGCCACTTGCCAGTTAGTTCATTTTCGCATCAAAGACGATCACGATGCTTAAGTACAAATTGCCTCTCATTTCAGGATTTAAAAATATCTCAAATTTCAAAATCAGTGTAATTTTTACATATATTGCAAGCGATTCTGGCAAGAACTCACTTTCAGGTCTTTGTATTTTTAGACTCAAGTTCTAATAATCAATTTGATTTGATAACCGGTATGAAAAAATGTTTTATAAAAGCATCACCTTGCTGACCTCCCTCCCCATTCCCCTCTTACCCTGCCTTCGTGAAATCAATGAAGGCTCAAGAATTCTCCACTTCTGGACATTCCTCTGGCTTCAAATGCTTCCGGTGTGGTTAAGTCCAGTTCTCCCACCATCATGATGCTTGGGATGTTTTCCATCAAAAGCATTGCTGTGTTTTTGACAGCACCACCCAGGACAACCAGTAACCCTTTCTTTCAACAAATTCCAGAATCCTGGCTTGGACACAAAACATCCTAACTTTCTAAACTGAAAGTTTAAAAGTGCGCTGAAGTGCTTCTTTACATGATTTTTGCCTGGACATCCTTTGGCTTGGGTTAGTCATCCTAAATTTGTTTTGCCCTCAATCCAAATGAAGAACAGTTGACCTTGAAGAATTGAGAAGGTGTTTTTTTTGTGAGAAAGATGAGTTGCTCAGAAGGGTGTTTTACATTTATTTTTAGGCAGTGCTTGAAAAGCCAAGGGAAAAGGATAGAGATATGAGTAGTTAATAACATTTGTTTCTGGATGCCAAATATATATATGTTCAAAGTATGAAACAGAAAATTAAAAAAAAAAAATCACACAGGGAAAAAAGTAAAAATTATTTCAAGCCATGTAATGCCCCTGTGAACACTTTTGTTTTCTTGCTTTTATGTTCACATAGATTCATACATGCACAAATTCTTGTTACATGTGTACGTTCTTAAAAAAGAAGAGGAATCTATTATACAAATGCGTTTGCCCCTGTGCTTTGTATTTTGCAATACATTGTGAACATTTTCTCTTGAAGTAAGGGTAACAGCAGTCTCATGTCTCTTTTTATGGATGTGTCATCGTTTACTCCACCCGTGTCCTCCTGTTGGAAATTAAGCTACTTTCCTTCCTTAGGCATTATACACATTTCTATCTCATGATAATCTTCGCATTACATGTCAATGATTTCTTTAAGGTAAATTCCTGGAAATGGAATGTCAGGGTCAAATGTTATGCACATTCTTTCAAGCTGTTAATACCTACATCTAAGTTGCCCAGAGAAAATGGTACCATTTCACTCACATAAACAAGTAGAGTACCTATTTCTAAACGTTTATGATGAACATTAATAGTACAACGTAAAATGTGCCAAGCACTCTGTTAAGGGTTTTAAGTACATTTTTACATTTTTTCCCACTTGGTTCTCATTCCATCCTCTAAGATAGTACAGCTGTCATTTTTTTCTTTCCAATGCGTAAGATGAAGCTCAGAGGGCTTGAGTTAATTTGACCAGAATCCCATGACTTTGAGTCCAAAGCCTGACTCTCAGCCGTTGCATAGACTGACATATGGCACATCGACATTTACTGAGCACCTACAAAGTGCAAGGCATTGTGCTGTGAGGGCACCTATAAAAGTGAATCAAAAATGATCTCTAATCCAGTGGGGGAAGAAAAGACATACATCTGTGAGTATAATATAAAATAGAGTTGGGGGCTTCCCTGGTGGCACAGTGGTTGAGAGTCTGCCTGCCGAGGCAGGGGACACGGGTTCGTGCCCTGGTCCGGGAGGATCCCACATGCCGCGGAGCGGCTGGGCCCGTGAGCCATGGCCGCTGAGCCTGCACATCCGGAGCCTGTGCTCCGTAACGGGAGAGGCCACAGCAGTGAGAGGCCTGCGTACCGCAAAAAAACAAAAACAAAAACAAAAACAAAAAATAGAGTTGGGCCAAGATATGTAATAATGACAACAGGGAAATAATACAGGATGCAAAGGAAAGAGAGGTTACAACCAGCTAGAGGAATAGGATATGCTTTGAAGGGAAAGGAATTATTTGAGCTGAAGTTTAAAGACACAAAGGATTATCCACGTGGAGATAGGGTCAGAATTCCAGTAGAAGGACTATTTTAAGGTCATGGCGATGGGGGAACGCAAGGTGGCCCATGAGAAAGAGCTTGACGGTCATGAAGGGGAGGATGGGAATTGGACGGAAAGATGTAGGTGGAATGCAAATGATGGAGGTCTTTGCTAGATTAAGGAGGTTGGATTTGATCCTATAAACAATGGGAGTGTTGTTGGACATTTTTAGTAAAGAGATGTGATTTGTATGCCAAAGATTAGTTTGAGGGTCATTTGAAACATAATTAGAGCAGAAGAAACTAGAGGTGGGAACAGTTAGGTAAGTGTCAATAAGAGGATACATAATGTTTAGGTAGAATCAAGATTTGACATTTGATTGGATAGAAGGGCTGAAAGGGGAGGAATGAAAGGTTTCTCCAGGTTTTGGTCTTGGGTTGAATGTAGGCCAGGATGCCATTATCGAAAGTAGGATGGACATTTGGAACAGAAGCTGGTAATGGAGAGGATAGAATCCAGTTTGAAACTGATAGAGCCTGAAGTGCTAGTGAATGCTGGAGATCTGCCCTTGACCTTGAGAGAGAGTTCAAGACTCTGGAAGTAAACGTGAGCACTATCCATAGGGAGACAGTAGCTGAAGTCAAGAACTTGTGTATTACTTATGAGGGAAAAAGAAAAGAGAGGAAGTCAGATAGGGCCCTTGAACAATTTGAAAATGGAATCAAGAAGATAAATGAGCCAAAAAAAGTTAAGAGTAACGGTCAGAGAGATAGGAGGACAGGCTAGAGTGTTCTGAGCTTAGGAGACCAAAGAAGAAGGAATTTTCTGAGCAGGAGTTGATGAATAGTAGGAAGACAATGGCTTTACAACGTGGATGAGAAAATGTCCCAGAGGGGTCCCAGGCAAATGAAGACTGAAAATGGCCCTTGGGACTTGGCAAGAGTCATGTTTCAGACAGTCCTTTACAAAAACCCCTTTATAGAATGCTAGGGAAGGGGGCCAACACTGGAAGGGATTTGGACCTTGTTGGAAAATGTGCAAGCAATAAGAAAAGAAGAGAACGTGGGGGTGTGGAGATATATATATATATATATATACACACACACAAATAATACGTTTAAAATATGTATATAATGTACTTCACATTTTTTTACATTTACAAAATCACAAGTTGAAGATAAGGAGCCAGTAGAAGCTTCAGACATAGAATGGAGATACAGGGCAAGAGAGCGTGATTGCTGGGAAAAGGCCCAAAGGAGATGGGAGAGGTAGAATCAAGGGTCCAGAGGAAAGGGTTATCTGCTAAAATGATAGGTCTTCTGGAGGAGGAGGAGGGAGGGAAGGGTGATTGAGATCAGTTTAGAGGGGGAGGGAAAAGCAAGGGAGGGAATTGCCCTTGATACCCTGTAGTTTTTGGTAAAGAAAGAGATGAAGTCACCTGAAGAGCATGGAGGCCAAAGAGAGGGTGGGCGGGGGCCTGAGGGCGGTGATGTGGAGCAGCTGTCAGAATGAATACATCGCACTCTGCCTTTTGTTTATTCCTGACAAAACCAGCCATGGGAAACACCCTTCCCCTAAGAATCCTGGGTTGCCTTTTTTCTATAAAGAACTTTCTGTTGCAGAGGGTTCAACAAGGCAGAGGAGGAAGGGCAAAGCAAAGGATGGGACACAGGTGTTTTCACACAGCTTAACAAATTGTGTTTACAGTGGGTCGAGGGTCCTCCGCACCTCAATTCCTCTGCAGTAAGAAAGTAATAAAGTATCCACTTTGCTTTGTAAAATGATATGTGGTGAGGATACCTGTATTTTATATTCCAAGTCTATTACGTAAGGTAGACGTGCATATGGACTGAAACTGGAAGAAAGCATACACAATTAACAGTAATTATATGGGAATAATAATTATTAAATAATTTCTGTATTTACAAAGCATATGTAATGTCACTAGCTCTATAGTTTTTTAAACATAGAGAATGCTTTAAAAATTGCTCTGTTAATTATAACATTTACCGTCTCTGTCTGCACATTTGAATTTTAATTTTGACATATGCATGCAGATACTTGTGAATCTCATGGTACCGGAGTGACCCTTTTCTATCTGAACTGAGCTAATTCTGCAGAAGATTTTGACTCAGCTCCTCACAGCCTATTCCAGGAAATGCATTATGAAGGAGTCAGCAGATAACAAATCTCCAACTTAGGAAGAATTGCTTCTGGAAACTGCAGAGCGTGAGATAAGGTTTAGTCCATGGGAGCTGACTTTATCCAACCCCACACTCGAGTGATGTAGTGGGCTCTGAGTAAGCTGTGTACACAGAACTGATAAACTCTGCACTAAATTAATTAAGAATTCTATTGCTTTAATAGCTTGTCTTCAAAGACCAGCGACTAATACCAGGATTTATTATGCGAACAACAAAACATTGGCTATGTAAAATTTATAATGGGAGCTCTAGAGCTGTATTAAATTATCTCCAGTTTTGTTAATATTTCTGGCATCCAAGCTACACTGTATAGAATTATTGGATCATAGAGATCCAAGGATTCTTTCACAAGTAGAATAGTAAATCTTGCCACTGAGCTCAGAATTTGTAATGTGTTTTAACAAAAATTGTGACATTTGAGTCTCACAACATCCCTGAAACAAGATATGACTAGTCCCAATTTACAGATGCTGGTTCATTAAGATCCTGCTTCCTGTCCAAGGACACTCAGATCAAGACTTTAAATTTTTAAGTCCAATTCTTCTCCTTCCTTCTTTTCTTTCTTTCTGAAAGGAAACTGAGACTCAGAGAAGCTAAGTGTCTGTACTGTCAGTTACTGATGAAACCAAAACTAAATCTGGACCCATCACCCTGGCCAGGGCTGTCCCCTATGTCCCTTGGAGTAGAGAACAGGTTTAAAGTTGGACATTTTAAGACCCAGTCCTTGACGGTTTATCTGTCCTTCTGTGCAAATGGGAAAATACGCACATATACAGAAAGGCTAGGGTAGGGCGGGTGTGTAAGCACTGTAGGACAGGAACAACTGTCCTGCCACTGCCAATCTTGTCTTAGCTCCACCTGTCAGCTGTGCTTCCTGCACTGGGTCTTGGGGGCCCTGATACTATTGTACGCTACACTCTTCCTCCTGACTATAGTCGACTTTTCTAGTAGAAGGCTGGATAATACATGTTTCATTCTGTTCTCACCACATATTCTCCCATGGGTGAGGAATCCTCTGCTCTAGGAATGGAATGGTATCCTCAAGCGGGAAGTTCTCTGGCTTAGATTCTGGACTAGTGTGTATTTTTGCTATACTTTTCTGAATCACTCTTAGCACTCCCGGGTGGAGCCTGGTTTTTGCAGTTAGAAAATGATACTGCAATGAAGATACTTTTCTTCGTCTTCTAGTGCTTATGTACTGGCACTTTTCCATGTTGTGGGCCGACAAGTGGAGCAAATCAATTGAATAGTATTGACATCTGCAAGTTAATAAGAGAATTCACAAATGGTTCTCTAAACCTTGGTTTTAGCAATTTAACTAGAACTGCCCAATATGGCTGGTTTCCACCATCGTTGTCAACATTACTGTCCTCATGAACACTTATTCACTGCTTCCTCTTGCAGGCACTGTTCTAAGCATGTTAAATGTGTTAACTCACTCAATTCTCACAACAGTCCTAGAATGAGAACACCTAGAATGAAACCCATTTTGCAGATGAGGAGATTGAGGCACACAAAGTTTATATTGTTTGCCCAAGGCCACACAATTTATGAATTGAGTTGGAATTAGATGCCTAGTAGGCTGGCCCCTAAGCCTGCCCTCTTAACCGTTATTATAGGTTATTTCTATCAACATCTAGTATTAAAAGGTCTTGAAACTTTTGACAAAAACATGGGTGTAAAATGTTCTTTAGTTGTTTTTTTGTTTGTTTGGTTTTTTGCGGTACGCGGGCCTCTCACTCTTGTGGCCTCTCCCGTTGCAGAGCACAGGCTCTGGACGCGCAGCCCCAGCGGCCATGGCTCACGGGCCCAGCCGCTCCGTGGCATGTGGGATCTTCCCGGACTGGGGCACGAACCTGTGTCCCCTGCATCGGCAGGCGGACTCTCAACCACTGTGCCGCCAGGGAAGCCCTCGTTGTTGTTTTAATTTGTGTATGCCAGATTTCTGGTATATCTAAATGAAGATGAGCATCTTTTTGTATGTTTATTGTCTACCGAGGTTTCTTCTTCCACACATTGCTTATTCATAATCTTTGCCAATTTTCCTAGTGGGTTGTCTTTTTCTGTTTGATTTTGGGTAGTGTGTCAGTTAGGTATTGCCACATAATGAATCACCCCAAACTTGGTAGCTTAAAACAGCACCAGTAACTTTATTATCACGTCTCATGGTTCTGAGTGTTGACTGGGCTCAATCAGGTAATGCTCCCCTGGGGCCTCCCATGCAGTTGCTGTTAAACAGTGCTTGGGGTGGAATCAACTGAATGCTCATTCATTCACTCATATAAGGGGTCTACTGCTGGTTGTTGATTGGGATCTCAGCTGGGGAGGTCAGTGGGACATCCACCCACAGGCTCCCATGTGGTCTGGACTTACCTGAAGCACAGTGGTAGGGCTCCAAGAACAAGCCTCACAAGAGGTCAAAGCAGAAGGGCATGGTGTTTTTTATGACCTTGTCTCAGAACTGACATAGCTTCACTTTCAGCCTACTCTGTTGGTAAAGGCAGACACTAAGCTTCACCCAGCTTCAAAGGGAGGGGTCGCAAGCTCTGCCGCTCTATGGGGAAAGAGTCAGCATCACTGTAAATAGAATGTTTGAGATGGGATCTATCACAGCAGCTGTCTTTGGAAAACTCCTTCATCCACAGAGAGTAATAATAATTCCACCAAGTCTTTGCTTGTTGTTTTCAAGTTTTTCATAGTTTCTTTTAATACAGTTTTAATTATAATAGAGTCAGTTTTATCACTCTTTTCCCTTTCGGTTTGTGCTTTTTGTTGCTTTTCTAGGACTTCATTATTCTACCCCATTAAATCTTATACTTAAGACTTTAGTTTATAGGAGACATATTTCTCTACATTGTGTAAGATAGGGTCTAATTTTTTTTTCTTTCCATATGGACAGTTTTTGAAACTTGTGGTATTTACTGTACTTTTTCTTTCTTTGAAAAAAAAACATTTATTTTCCCTACTTCTTTTTGATTGACTAAAAAAAAAAAAAAAAATTTCCTGACCGCCCCGCCCCCACCCCCCACCCCGCACCGCCATTTGCTCCATTTCCTGCTTTGGAAAGTATGTGTTTTATTTTTATTTTTAGTGGTCACACTTATAATTTTAACAAGTAAACTTAACAAAGTCTAAGTTTTATCTGCATCTCTACCCTTATCTCCCCAAATATAAGGACTCCTTTAGAAGGTTTTAACAGCAATAACCCCCAATAGTCTATGCTGCTGTGGTATAATTTTTTTTCTTGCTTTTATATAGATAAGAATTAGTCACTGTTGTTGTTGTATCTATAGCTCATGTTTATTAGAGATATCTGTATGCTTGCACATGTCCTTGTTCACTATTTTTTTATCTCTCCACATCCTTCTGGATTCAATTTCCTTCTTCATGAAGGGCATGTTTTAATAGTTCTTTCAATGATGCTCTAGGTGTATAAACTCTCTCAATATTCTTGTCCGAAAATAGCTCTGTCATTTGAAGACTTCATTCCATTCTCTTTTTTTAAATTGATGCATAGTTGACGTACAATTTTATGTTAGTTTACAGTGTACAATGTTCCATTCTCTTCTTGCCTATATTGTTGCTGATCAGAGTTCTTCATAATCTAACTGCTGTCAGTTTGTAGGTATTTCACTTTTTTTTTGTTTTTCTTTAAACATATTCTCTTTGTACTTGATGTTCTCCAGTTTCACTCTGTTTAGTCTAGTTGTAGATATCTTTTTCATTTGACTTGGAGTCATTTAATCTAACAACTCATCAGTCATCAATTCTGGAAAGTTATTCACCATTTCTCTTCAAATATTACTTCTTCTTCATTCCATTCCCTCCTTCTTGAATTCCTATTAGATTCATTCTAGGTGTTCTCATTCTATCTATCACATCTCTTACCAATTTTCCATGTCTTTATCTTTCTGTAATTCATTCTGTATAATTTCCTCCACATTGACTTTCAGCTCATTAATTCTTTCTTCAGCTTTGTCTAATTTGCTGATTAACCCATTCAATGAGCTTTAATTTTTGTCTTATTTTATCATTTTTAGAAGATCTATTTGATTATTATTAAAATTTACTTTTTTTAGCCTATGAAATCTTTTACTTATTGAGTTTTACTCTTTCATATTTTTATTTTAGAATCTTGAATTTACACTTCTTTTCAGATTTTTACTTCTGTTATCTTTAAGTGTCCATTATTTCTGTTGAGTCTTCTATGTTGTTTAGAATGGAAAATTCATTGGTGTGTTTTAAAATTCCTTACTGTGCACTCATTTTCAGTGAGAATAATGTCCTGTGTGGCCTAGGTTAAGGAAGGTTAATTTTCCATTGTTTATGTTGGGTAACTCAGCATCTCACCAGGCTGGGGAAAACTTTATGTTAAATTCTCATTCAGCAGATTTGTAAAGCACAGAGGTGGTGGAATGCAGTCTCTCAACCTATATATCATGCTGTAGGGTTTCAATTTTTCATGGGGATCTTTTTTTCCCCACAAAGATCTCTGAATATAGATAATCTTGCTTACAATCTTGACTAACCAGGTATGGGAGAATTGGGGTGGAGTCATTTGAGAATTCTGACTTTATGCAAAATATCTCAGTGTCAACATCCCACCTTGGGTGGGCCAAAAACCTAGTTCTTAAGCTCTGAGAGGCACAATCCCCAAGTCATTAGTATCTCCCTCCTCCTTTCCTCTCATTCTGTTGCCAGGCCAGATACAGTTTCAGTTCCAGCACTGACAGACATGGCTTTCAGTTCCCTCTTCATTTCTGGAAACTGATTTTTCATTCTTTTGTTCTTCCTTTCTTTCTTTCATATACAGTTATATATTTACTTCACCATTATTATTAACTTAGAGTTTCTATTGCTTTATAGCATTACAATTTCCATAATACCTTGGTCTACTCTACTGTCAAAACTATAAGTATCTGGAAGGATTGAGTATACCTTGGGTGAAGCTTGGAAGTAGAGTTTTCCCATGTTCTTGGGAGCTAACCCAGCCAACTAAAAGATTATTCTCTGGTTTCAAGTCACAGGATCACTTATAAGTGACAGAACCTCTTCTAATAGAATCAGTTTTGGATGGCATCCTTGAGGGCCCTGACTTTCACTGACATTCTCTAAGAGAGTGTTTCTGGGAATGTGCTTGCAGGATATTAATACTTTTTAAAGAAAGATTTTTTGTTTACATAGGTTTGGGAAATGAGGGGTTAAACCAATTTAAGCCAAGTTTTTGTATTGTGGCATTTCTCAGAAAAGAAGAAGGAAGCAGCTGCCTTTAGCTTCATTCCTGAATATAAAAGGAAGTAGAAAAGCATCATGTCTAAATGAGCAGTGGATGGAAACATGGGACAGGAATCAGAAAGTCAGGGTATCTCTGAATCCAGCTCCAGAAAGCAGCAGAGATTGCCTCATTGGTTTGATTCCAAGCATGTGCCTGTCCATTTAGCAAGAACTCTAGTTTAGTTATGATGTAAGGAAAACACTCCTGTGATCCTCATGATAGTGACTTTTTGACAATCAATACACCTTTTAAATTTTGAATTCATCTCAAGTCAGGTATCCTAAGAGAGAAGAGATGAAAAATAAATGTTTTCTATTGTGATTGTCATGACTACCTCTTTTATAACAGTAGCTAATGTCTATTGAATACTGACTGCTTTCCAAGCGCAGTTCTAGCACTCTAAAGTGTGTGTAAACCTCAAAACAGGTCTGTGAAGTTGGTGCTATAGTTGGCTCCATTTTACCGATGAGAAAACTGAGACACAGAGACACCACATGCCACCTCCCTCTCTACTGCTTTATTTCAACTGGCTTTTCATTATGGAAACCAAGGTTTTAAAGATAAATGCTGACTTTGAGGCTCTGAATCTAAGGCATTTTTGGTATCTGTCTTGAACACAGAGCAAGATGGAAGCTGTCATCTAACCACAGTTGGTTAGTAAGATACCCACTCTTCTGAGGTTTAGATGTCTTAGGTCTAGACTTTTGGCGACCACCTGAGGCTGTGCAAAACTTCACCTTCTTAGATCCATTTTTCTCTGTTAAAACGTGTTTATAATATTTGGCACATCTACCTCCTAGGGTTGTCAGGGTGATTAAGTGTAATACATTTGGAAGTTCTTTGTAAAGTCCTGTGCAACATATAAGTCACTATCACTGTTAATGGAACATAGCTTTGTTTTCTTTTTTACTTCTGATGAGAATCCAAGTGAAGGCCAGGATCCTAGCAGAGGACAGGGCAGCCTAGTGTGCCTGGGTTAAAGGTGTGGGGTGGCTACTGACTTTCAGATGCTCCAGGGTGTCAGCGATGGTGACAGAACTTTCCATCTCTGTTTCGGTCTGAGAACCAGAACTGGGTGCTTTCTTCAGCCTAAATCCAGCTCTAGCCTGGATTTGCTTGTCATACTTTTAAAGTAAATACTATTATCTTTTACTCCAAAATGTTTTGATGAGAATATGTGAGTCTTTTGTCAATGGGAAGGTTAATTTTCAAGGAATGTTATGTATTTTATTGTTTTTCTCCCCATCAGGCAATCTCAAGAATTTTTACAAATAAAAACAGAAATTTTAAAGAAGCATATTGTACTTAAGTTTATTTATAAAAGCGGACCCAAACAGTCTGCTTGTCCTAAATCTGCCCAACAACGTGGGTAATAAATATTTCTGTATTTGTTTTTGGAGTCCGTCTGAGTGGTCAGACATGTCTGATTTAGGCTTAGTTCCCTTGGAACCAATGCATTTCCTTTTCCTCTTACCACTATCATGTTTTTCCAAGAACCTCTCCGAAGGTCTCTCAGACCCCAGTATTAACTCATTCACTTTGCTGGTAAGTATTATGTCCCATGTTAACAAAATAGATGGGAAAATCTGGGATTCTGAGAAAAGGCAAATTCTGCCCTGAAGAGTATTCATCTGTTCATTTGTTCAAGTCAGCAATCCAGCCATTCAACAAATACATATTCAGTACTTAACTATGGGTCTGCCTTTATGGACCTTATATTCCAGTGGAAAGGAAGAGTGAAACAATCACTTGCATCATTTATTCTTTCATTAGGGAACTTTCTTAAGCCAGTTGCAGTATCAGGTACTTGCAACTGCTTGGGAAGAAATAGAGGACATAATTGAGTATTTGCTGGAGGCCTTATTATGGGAGTTAGTGTGCAAGACAAAAGATCTTTTACTCTTTGGAGAGTTATTCTATTGCTCAAGGCTGAAAGAGTTGTAGCTATTTCATGGGAAGAAGAGTAAGTAAGCTAAATTGTGTCTGGGTTTGGGGAAGAGAATTGAAAGTGGCAAGTATCTGTATTTTTTCTGCTGAGAGCCAGATAAGAAAGAATTGAGTTTAAATATCAGAGAGGATCGAGCTTAAACCTGGAGAAAGAATATCTAGAAATGGTGAGAAATTTTGGACCTCATCCAAGGAGGTGTGGGCACAATGCTGCAGAGATGAGTCATGGGATTTGAGGGCGAGGGTGTTACCAAGGGTAAGGAAGGAGAGGGCTCCCAAGCCCTGGGGTTCTTTGACTTTCGTGTTTTCCACTGTTCCACCATTAGACCATATTGAAGTATGTGTCTTGAGCTTCAACTAGTTGCGACACTCATTTCCTTTAACATTCACCGCAGCTGCATCTTGCATTCTGTCTTTCTTAGAAGTATTTGATTTTTTTCACAACATTTTCTATTTTTATCTATGATGATCTATATCTTCCTGTCATAGCCAGAAACATGATACCAGGATTGGGCAACCCTTCAGTTTCTTTCTCTTGGGTAAAGTCTGAAACAGAAGAACCTGAACCCGTCTGTGATCTCTGCAACATTTTCTCACTTTCTCCATTGTCACTTTCTAATTTTGTAGGGGAAAATATAATCTATTTACTCTTAAAATGAATGTATTTATCTAAAGTCTTCTTTGCTTTGCACCAATTTCTCTTGGTCTTTATGGGTGATAAACCATTTACATATCACTTGGCATTTCTGGCTTTAATATCTAGCTAATTAGTTTGGTATTCCTTAATTGTTAATTTTCAGGGTGGGGTACAGTTGCTGGTTTTCTTTATTCTATAATTCTGCTGATTCTGGTGACGTTGATTTCCTGTATAAAGTAGAAAATAAAAGAAAACAAAAGAGTAATATATTTAGATTTTATTTTTAAAAGCCTGAATATTATAATAAATTATCTGAAGAGTGGGAAATCAAACCAAAGGAAGATGTTTACTGAAGCTATGGGTGATCATATAACAGAGGCACCCCTGTCCCCACCTGAAGAAGAAAGACGTGCACCAGGCACTTCCTTTTTGGAAAGCAACAAACAAGACCAGTGCTTTGGAAAGTATGCATTTAGGACAGTACGGCTATTGTCACATCCCTGATGCTAGTGTGATGACTAAGATGGGGAACTCAGCACATGTCACTTAAGCCATTGAGCAGCCCAACTTCCTCAGAGAGCTTGGGAAAGGCTTTTCATTTCAGAAATAAAAACAGCTGAAAATCAGCCCTGCCGGATTTGAAGTCCAGCTCACTGCATTCTCACTGAGCCCCTAGTGTCTCTAAATTGTCTTAGGGCTTTGCAATATGTAGAGGAGGATTTTGAGAAGGCTTTTGATAGCCAGCCGTGCAATTTGAGAATAACTAAGTGAAGCAGAGATCTCATTTGACTTTAGCATTTTCAGTACAGTGCATTCTGGCAATAGAAGTTAATAAACCATTAAATTAATAAATACATTAATAAAGCTATTACATTTTAGAAGTTTCTAATAGGAAATTGTTTTAGGAAAACAATATAAAAATAAATCTCTCCTTATGTTGCATTTATTTCTTTCAGTTATGTGCTTCATTTTTTTTTTTTTTTTTTTTGCGGTACGCGGGCCTCTCACTGTTGTGGCCTCTCCCGTTGCGGAGCACAGGCTCCGGACACGCAGGCTCAGCGGCCACGGCTCACGGGCCCAGCCGCTCCGCGGCAATGTGGGATCTTCCCGGACCGGGGCACGAACCCGTGTCCCCCGCATCGGCAGGCGGACTCTCAACCACTGCGCCACCAGGGAAGCCCGACGTGCTTCATTTTTAACTCAGATTTTTACTAAAAGAGATGTATTGTGTCAAGATTTCATTGTGCCTCATTCTTTACCGGTGTTAGCAACACTTTAGGGAAAAAAATCCTAATTTGCCAACTTGAATTTGTAGATATGAATATAGTTGTGCTTTCCTAGGCAAACCATTATATTGGGGTGGTTCCTTTTTGAAGCCCTAGCTGTAGAAAAGTAAGACAAGTATTTTATATCTGCTGATATTCTTGCTTCTGAGTCATGCAATACAATATTGGAAAGTACAAACTACTGTGGTTAATTTCTTCTGCATGAACTTAAAATTTCAGGGTTGCTGTTTCCTGCCATTCTAGGAATTAACATTGTAAAACAGCAACACCTTTTAAGGAGATTTTGATTAAACAAAGATTATCGTGCATTCTGAAATCTTTTAAATTTCCAGAGTGCCTGGCCGGCGTGCATTCTTATGGGAAAACAGTGCTGTGAACTTTTGGGGCTATAACGATCCTGACCCAGAAAAGCAGAAGCCAGAGAGATTGAAGAAATAAAAAGTTCGTTTTAATCACCTGCACATCCTCAGAAGTTGTGAAATGCTAGAACCTGTAGAAACTGACTTCCCATCCTGATTTCTAGGAAGTGTTTTTGTTTCATCAGAATAAGACTTTGTGATCTCAGCCCATCTCTTTTCGACTTTCCCTTGTCCCCTTAAAAATCTCCACAAGGTCCTAAAGCTATACAGCTCTGCTCATGAGGTCTTTAAATGACTTTCAAGTTGCTGAGTGGATATTAAATGTTATCACCACACACAGAAAAATGGTAATTATGGAGCTGTTAACTAAGATTATTGTGGTAAACACTTTGCGATATACACATATGTCATATGTCAATAATATCTCAATAAAGCTGGAAAAAAATGAATGACTTCTTCTGCATCATTTCCTTTTATTCCATCAGATGGTCCTTTGAGGTTCCTTAGATGTGTGACACCTACAAATGCAGCCCCAGTGAAAGTATTTGGGACTTTATGCTTTCCTTCTGTGTCCTCAAGGGTACCAAACTGAAGGAGCTATGATACAGGGTGATTTTTAGCCCATCTCACTGAACCTTGACCCAAAGTATTTAATAACAATTGAAATGCAGAGAACACATGGCTTCTATGTGGGCAAATCTATTTGTTCATTTATTTTCCAGGACCTCTAGCCTTCCGTGTGTCTGTAACATAGCGAGGGGAGAGAAAGGGGAAGGAAGGAATGAGAGAATTTCAAAGACTGGCTGTTGTAAGCACATTTCTCATCATTTAATTTACCAAGGTTGTATAATTTCTCAATTCTGTTCACATGGATGCATGGAGAAACCATAGGAAATAAAATGAAAATATTTATGTTAGGAAATTAGGTAGGTGAGTATTTTCTCCTTGATACTATACTTCTGTTTTAGGATGATAATGGTGATGGGTGATGGTTATGATGATGATGATGGTGATGCTCTGTGTGTGTGTGTGTGTGTGTGTGTGTGTGTGTGTGAGAGAGAGAGAGAGAGGGAGAGAGAGAGAGAGAGAGAGACAGACAGACAGACAGACAGACAGACTGAGAGAGTTAAAGAATGGGAGAGAGACTGGGAAAGTAGACAGAAGGTGGGAGACTCAGAGAGGAAGACAGACAGATAAAGAGAGAGAAGAATGAATCCTTGTTTCATTTCAGGGAAAGAAATTGATTTCGAAGTTGTAGCAAAAAATATGGTTAATAAATTGACATATCTAAAAAGTGTAAGGTTAACAGGGTGTCAGTTTAGACACTGCATATATGCTCACGTTCGAGGCAGAAGGGAGCTGAGGTCACTTAGCATGGCCAGTGGACAGATGGAACTAGCAATTAGCAATAGCTGTTTCTTATTCAGCGAGATGCAAGAAGACTGTTATGATTGTCCACGGAATTGATAGGGAGCATTGATACTCTGTGAGCATTCTCTTCTTCTTCTGATGATGATGAATATTTACTGAGCACTTCATACATACTTGATACTAACAACTTGATATCAATTGACTCATTTAGACCTCATGGCATCCCTAGCAGTTTCCTTCTCATTCTTCCCTAATTCCTGTACTGGAATTTTTGATCTATAGATGAGGAAACAGAAACCCAACAATAGTCAGCTAGCGAGGTTGAACCAGGATTCAAACCCATGCAGTCAGGCTCCCATGCTGAGCTCCTGTAACCAAGCTGTGCCTGCCTTGAGCTCTAATTTCTTATTTCAATTTTGCTGTTTTCAGGAAGCTGAGACTTTTATTGTCCTTGGCAACGGTTTTTTATTTGCATCATAGCAATGACCCATGTCATAGAAGAAGTCATACTGGGAGGACTCGGGGTAACCACGTTAAGACATTGTGGATGTTTAAAGATAGAAACAGCCCGTGTCTTTACTGAATAACAAATGGAAAATTGGGTTTGCTATTTTAGGTTACTTCTCTAAGTCAAAAGAGAGGAGGGGTAGAAAAAAAACTGTTACCGTGGGAGGTGTCTGAGATGGAAAGACTGTTTGAGTGCAAAAGAGGACTGTGTGGCATTAAATGATGCAACAGAGTCTAGATCAGGCAACTTGGGGCTGCAGGGCCGGGTGTGGTGGCCCATGAGGCCCCCCGGTTCTGCCCCCGCACCTTCCTCCAGGCAGCCTTTCTGAAAGGTTCTGCATTTAATTCTCTAGCTTGACATTTCCCCATTTAACACCAAGCCCAGGAATTGGGGAGAAATCAGAAGGAACCCTTGGAAGCTTGTTGTACCTGCGGCATCCTTCTGATGTCTGACTTAGTTTCACTTTTCTCTCTAACCCAGAACTGAAGTTCTACTGAGATCTGAGATCTGTAAATCATCCCTGAAGTTGTCCCCACAGTTTTGCTCAAATCTTTATAGATCAATGAGTGGCTTATAGAGTGTAGAACACCATTCTTCAGAGTGTCTGAAATGTGTCCAGAGCAACAGCAGCTGTCCAGACAGATGGGGTAGTGGTTAAAATGCAGGACCCCAGGCCCTTCCCCCACCCGCTGAATCAGCCAGCAGAGGAAGAGGTTGGGAGTGTGCCTGCTCTAAATGGAGCACCTCAGAGGATTCTTTGCACAAGGTCGCTTGCAGCTCATCCCTTGATGGGTTTGCTAGCTCATGGAGATAGCCTTCTCAGCTAACAATTATTAAATGAGTTTCTGCTCCAGTAGTGCTCTGAGGGGTCCGTACTAGTCCGTGTGCATTGATGACCAACTGCTCCCGCCATGAGTGGGGTCCAAGTTCATCAAATGAAATTCACATATGCCTGAAATAAAGAGGTGAACTAAACTCAAACAAGCCAGATTCTCTTTGACCTTTTCTAACTGTATCCCCAAAGTGTGGGAGATAGGATTTTTGAACTAGTGTTTCTCTAATCAGGTAAATCATTCTTTTCCCCTTACACAGAATTTGACTCATAGACACTTACTTAAAATCTTTCGAAATAGTCTTTAATACAAATCTGGGGTTTCCCAACTTTTAAAGAAATCGCAATGCTTACAAAACTGTAAATATTTGTAAATCCTTGCAGATGATATGGATAACTTTTGGTAGCACACGCTTCTGAAACAGCACTTACCTTGCAGGAAAATTCCACCAAGATGAATAGTTATCTCCTATGGAGATGGAGTGATTAAAAGCATAAATTGAAGTGTTGTTTATTTTATTCATTTAGAAAAAATAAATACAATCTCCCTAAATGTCTGGTATTTTAATAGGAAGAATAGGTTTTTTGAGAATTTTTAAAAAAATCTAAAAATTTATGTTTGAGCTACTTTACACGGTCAGAACAAGAGATTTTCATTGCCACTGCAGGGTAAATTAAGAATACTAATAGCAATGCTGTTTTGGTTTCCCATCAGGGTTCATGAATCTTTCTTTGATTTGGTAATTGTTCCTACAACATCTGGGGACCAGTGGTTTCAAACAAGTCACTTGTCTGATGGTTAAACTGGAGAAGGGGTAGCGAGAAATCAGTATTGCTCACAGTGAGGATTACCAAATACTGCATGAAACATACTTACAGGAAAAATACATTCCTTGTTTATCCCAAATTCAAGTTGAAGTGGCCATGCTTTTTAGTTTTATCTGTTTATTTGCTAAATCTGTTAACCCCACTCACTGGAAAAATGTAATAGAGGCATTTTAAGAAAACCAGGATACTGAGAACATTTGTTTCTCATTATTACTACTGGAGTTACTACAAACACCTTCACTGTTTATGGAAGTGCCCTGGGTTGCCATCCTTGGCCATCAGAGGCTGCTGCCCTCCCAGCTGTTCCTGGTAGTATGGCTTTCTTAGGCGTTCCAGCTTATCAGTGGCTGGGAATTGGCCTCTGTGAAAAGATTCAGGGTTACAGCACTTGCATGTGAGCCTATATCTCCAGAGTCAAGTCAGCTCAGGGTTTCCCCTTCTTTATACTTTAAGAGCTTCTTCACACAGAGGCTCACGGGCTGACCCCAGGACTACGTATACTTACACACACCTGCAGATGTACACACACTTCCCTCGGTCTCATTTCATAGACAATGTATTTACTTATGACTTATTGATTCAACACGGGGCCAATACACTTTTTTAAAAATTGAAGTATAGGGCTTCCCTGGTGGCGCAGTGGTTGAAAGTCCACCTGCCGATGCAGGGGACATGGGTTCGTGCCCCAGTCCAGGAGGATCCCACGTGCCGCAGAGCGGCTGGGCCCGTGAGCCATGGCCGCTGAGCCTGCGAGTCCGAAGCCTGTGCTCCGCGACGGGAGAGGTCGCAACAGTGAGAGGCCCGTGTACCGCAAAAAAACCCAAAAAAACAAAAAAACCCAAAATTGAAGTATAGTTGATCACAGTATTGTGTTAGTTTCAGGTGTACAGCAAAATGATTTGGTTATATATATATATATATATATATATATATATATATATATATATATATATATATATATTGGTTCTATTCCATTATAGCTTATTACAAGATATTGAATATAGTTCCCTATATACTTACTATACTAAATAATAGATACATGTTGTTTATTTTATATATAGTAGTGTATATCTGTTAATCTCCTACTCCAAATTTATCCCCCTCTTTCCCTTTGATAACCATAAGTTTGTTTTCTATGTCTGTGAGTCTGTTTCCACTGGTAAATAAGTTCATTTGTACTATTTTTTAGATTTCACATATAAGTGATATCATATAATATTTGTCTTTCATTGTCTCAATTACTTCATTTAGTATAGTAATCTCTAGGTCCATCCATGTTGCTGCAAAAGGCATTATTTCATTCTTTTTTTTATGGCTGAGTAATATTCCATTGTATGTATGTACCACATCTTCTTTATCCATTCCTCTGTCAGTGGATACTTAGGTTGCTTCCATGTCTTGGCTATTGTGAAGAGTGCTGCTAGGAACATTGGGCTTCATATACTTTTTGTATATTATATCATTTAATCCTGCATTAGCCTTATGAGGACAATAGTATTTTCTGTATATATTTTTGAATCAGATGGTTAAGACTTAGAAGGGTTAGGTAACTTGTCCATAGTTCATAAAAATTCAAATGGAACACCTACTCTACAGCCCAAGCTCTTACCTTTTCTATAGGGTCTCTCTCTTCCATTCTCCCTTCAGGCCCCACCCCCCATTCTGTATCTCCTGTAAATCAAAAGGGGATCCTAAGAACTTACTATGAAATGAAGCGATTCCCTCGGTTTTAGGGGTCAGGCTGTCTCAGTGAGCTGTCCTATTTGGGGGCAGGTTATTGAAACTCTCTGAGACTCAGTTTTTCCTAATCTTTATAATTGGGATACAAATAGTGCCTGTGCAAGTTTATTGGGATGATGAAATGAAGAAAGAAACAAAAGAGAGAAGAGAAGAAAAAAACAAAACAGAACAAAACAACGTGGGGCTGGGGAAAGAGGTTAATTTTGCCAGGGACCTGGGATGGGGCCGTGTTACACCAAGCCTGATTTTTCAGTGTGAGGTTTTTGGAAGCTTTGCACATGAGTGATGATAGCTTTGAGAGGGACATGCCTGGCCCTCGGATTCATATATGGAATCTGTGTGCAACAGCCTCAGTGGCTGTTAAATTCACCATGGGAAGAGGAAGGCCAAGGCTCAGAATTCCTGAGAATTACTTTAAAATCTCTGGCTCATGACTAAGAAATATTTATGTTCTTCATAGACTATACAGTTGCTTTTCTGAGCTTCTCTTGGGGGAAAAACAGACCCCATCGACGACTTTTAAATTTTTTTTTTCCTGAAAAACCAAACCAAACCAAACAATCTGAGCCAATACTTAAAGGCAAAGATTTCTGGGCTCGAATAAAATGTTCAGTTATTACAATTCTCTGAGCAACCTTGGCTGGGCTGTGCCACTTCTCTGGGCCTTTCTATCCCATCTGTACAGGAAATGGATTAACTAAGGAATTCCATGAACTTACATGGAGCATCTGTTTCACGCCTTGCCGTGTGCTGGACACCTATCCATGGGACAGCCAAGGCCTCCCCATCACAGTGGGTCGGGGGGGGGGGTGTGGTGAGTGTGGGGATAGAGATCACATAACCCAGTACACAGGAGTAGTGCTGCATCAGCTGGTGCATGTGCTGTGAAGAAAATAATGCCAGGCAGCAGAGGAGAGTGTGAAGGGGGCAGCCAGGAAGCAGGACCAGACATATCAGAGAAGGGTTCCCAGAAGAGGTGACGTTTGGGCCCATATTTGCATATGGTAAAGGAACCTGGCAAGAAGCATGTTACAGGGTGGCTCTTTAGAGAGTCTCCTTAACAGAATGCTAGGGAAGGAAGTCAAAGCAGGGAGGAATTTGGACTTTGTTGGAAAATGTGAAAGCTACAAGAAGATGCTTTTACTGGGTCTTCGTCTTCAGCTTACAAACTACTTCTGTATCCTCCACATTGTATGTCATGTGTGTGTGTGTGTGTGTGTGTGTGTGTGTGTACTGTATTCTTTTACGAGATGATCATTCAGGCATGGCCACAAGAAGAGACCAAGGAGATTCTCAGGAAAAATCAAAACAAAGAGAAGTTTATTATATTCACAGGTCCTGGGACAGGAGCAGGGCCATGTGGGAAAGACACCGGGGAGGTCAAGCTGCAGAAGGAAGGAAGGGGGTGGCAGCGCTCAGGCCACGGCCTTTATTGGGGTTTCCTTGGGAGAGGCAAGGCAGGGTGGATGCACAGCTTAGGATAGGCTAGTTGGAATAATTTCCATTGGCTTTAGCCTATTGGGTTGGTCCCTAGTGCTTAGGGCAGAAGAATATTTTCCCCTGGGTGTAAGTGCCAGGGAGAGGAGATGTGGCTCTGGATTTGTTAGTTTGAGTGTCAAAGACACGCTCCTGGCTAGGTCCTTGGTGATCCCTAAGGACCAGAGCCAGAAAGGTTTGTTTTAGAATGCCAAAACATCATTATATACAGAAAATTAAAAAAAAATCTACAGTTCAGTATATATCCATATCCTTTACTTAACTACACAGCAGGCACATGGAACAGGCATGAGTGCCCTAGGGTTCCCCCACTGTAAGTCCTTATGACTAGTGTTGGGGAGATAAAAAGATGCCAGCCACCTCTGCCACCACTACCATTCTTGCACTGATGCCAACCCCATCAGATCGCCCCACAGATGACATCAGAGGGAAGGTGGACCCTTCTGGTCGCCATGGTCCAGTGATCTGGGCTCACTCGGATTCTGTTGTAATTCATATTTTGTGACATTGACAAAAAATTGAAATGGACCTTGCAAATCAGAACAGAGTGGGTGTCAAAGGATTTGAGTGTAGCCTAGTCAGAGAAGTGGCAATTTTCACTGGACATTAGGAAACAAACAGGGCATGTACTTGGGTACAAATGTGTGGGGTGAGAAAGGGGGACTGGGCTAGAAAGAGCACTTAGCCCCCGCAGTGGAGTGGCTACTCAAAGACGTCAGAGGAGGAGCAGTGTGGAACGGAATCAAGGGTGAGGGTTAGAGTTTGGGAAGAGGTAGATGTAGGATTACGAAAAGTGTATTTTCAGATGAATACTGAGGATCAGTTTGCCATTCCACTTGGCCCACTTACCTTGCTGGCGTGCAGTGACCTAGCATGTGACATGAGGCAGGAAGAGGTACTTTCCCTAATATTTGCCGTACCTGCTGCAGCAGCGTTAACTTCAAGGTGTGTTCTGTGTCCTCCCCTGCCTGAGCAGTAATGCCGGGGGCATATACAGACTGCAGAAGGGCTTCCATCAGAGAGGGGGTTACCCAGAGTACATCACTGCTTTATGTGTTTGCAAAAATCTAAACAGAATACCTGAAGATTAAGAGTTTAGGACAGAAGAAAAAATATACTGTTTCTTAATTCACAAAGGCATCCACTCCATGTGAGTCACACTTGGCATCATACAGAATACCTATTTTGATGTGTATTTGTTAGCAGGATATAAGTTCAAGTGCTAACCACAGGAAAAGGACAGCAAAACAACCAAACTCATCTAGACAAAGTGACCGTCACTCATCCTAGTTTTGGTGTTCTTGCTCTAGTTTAGATTGAATTCCCTAGAGTGTAGAGTGTACTAAAAATACCAAACTACTGGGGCTTCCCTGGTGGCACAGTGGTTGAGAGTCCGCCTGCCGATGCAGGGGACGCGGGTTCGTGCCCCGGTCCGGGAAGATCCCACATGCCTCGGAGCGGCTGGGCCCGTGAGCCACGGCCGCGGAGCCTGTGCATCCGGAGCCTGTGCTCCGCAATGGGAGAGGCCACAACAGTGAGAGGCCCGCGTACCGCAAAACAAACAAACAAACAAACAAAACCAAACTACTGATACGAAGTGTGGGAGAGGGTGAGGTTAATTCAAATCAATTGAGACCAACAAGATTATTCATGGGAATCCAAGCAATGTTGTACCGTGATTTATCAAGACCAGACTGGCGCAGTCACCATTTATCTAGCCTTGATGATTGTAAGTTGGGTTTTTCTTCTAAATTGAATTTATTATTTTACTTTTTCATCTGAAGAGTGTGACGGGAGCACAGGCTCCGGACGCGCAGGCTCAGCAGCTCCGCGGCATGTGGAATCTTCCTGGACCGGGGCACGAACCCGTGTCCCCTGCATCGGCAGGTGGACTCTCAACCACTGCGCCACCAGGGAATCCCTGTTTCAGTGACTTTTGAATGTGATGCCTTTACTTAGCTCTGTCTAAGGAGCAAGAATAAACATGGCAAAGATCATTTGAAGGTGGCAATTTTTCTTTATTTGATACAGGCATGAGAAATATGATCATATCGTGATGCGGGTCTTATCAAGAGCGCCTTCATACACTTCCTTTTCCCCTCCATCAGCATCTCACCCTCCTCCCATTCTCTTGAATGAGCTACGCTGACAACCTACTGTGTGAGTTTCCATGTGTTTTCCATACTTATATAATTCAAATTTAAAATTATGTAATCTCCACATACAGGAGGGTATGTCAATTGTGGCAGTATCAACATTTGGGGCCAGGTAACTCTTTGTCATGGGGCAGTCTGGTCCATTGCAGAATGTTGAGCATTCTCACATCTACCCACTAAAAGCCAGTAGCTCTCTCCCGCAAGATTTGGCAGTCGAAGAATATACCCAGGTGTTGCCAAATGTCCCACAGGGAGCAAATTGCTCTTGGCTGGAAACCATTGATATGAAGGCTATTTATACAACTTATTTTTTCATAAAAGGAATCATTTTGCACACTTTTTTGCATCTTGCTTTTCCCAATCAAAAATTATTGACAAATTTCTCACAAGTTAACTGTTATAATGCTATTTAATTATTTCTTTTTCTTTTTTTTGGTTGTTCAAACATAGTTGATTTGCTTTAAACCAATAGTAGCCTTTCCAAAATTTCCCTTATTTAATTATTTCTCATGATTGCTTAATATTCTGTGGATGCATATAGCATTGTCCCATAGGCCTACTCCACCATTCTTTTAACAATGATTATTAACATGGTTTTCAGGTCTTGACCTCCTAAAAGCAGTGCTTCAATGAACACTGATATACGTGCTTTTACAGATTCCCAGAAATGGAATTGTGGCACATATATTTTCAATTGTAATAGATATTGCCAGAATGCCTGATGATGGCATTTGGAGAAAACTTTAAAAACTATAGATTATGTAAGACTGATATTATTCTAAAACTTTAATAGACAAGTCTAGATAGAAATGATTATTTCAATGATTATTTTTAGCCTGAAAAGAAATGTGGGTAAATAGTAAAATTTCCTTTTTATAGCTCTAAGAATTACAACTCTTTGTTCAGGAGGAGGTTTAGATGACCAGTTATCAGGTCTTTCAAATGTCTCGTTTGTCGAAGTTTTGAGTAAAGACATCAAGTACAATGAACAAAACACGAAAGAGAACTTGTATGTCCAGAGTACTACTTTTTCCATAATCAGTATAACCCATGGTAAGTATTTCAAGTCCATCCATGAAAATGCAATAAGGGGACTAAAGTTGAATTAGGTAATATAACAATAAAATATACCTTGTGAGTTTCTTTAGCATTAATGGTTACCTGAAACTCTACAACTAACCTCATTAATCGAGTCAGCAGTGTCTGAGTAATTAAATGATTGATCAAAGTAGTTCTCTGTTTGATACTCTGGACATTTTAATATACTATTTTATTCCCAGGTCAACAGGTCAGGATAGCTTTTGAGCAACATTATTTGATTTGTTCCACATTTCTCTCCCCCCTCCCCCCGTGCCCCCTTTAGAGAGTTATCTGGTGAAAGAAAAAAGCTAAAGCTGGCTTCTGAATTCCAAGATCACACTGCCTAATGGTAAGGAAATTAGAAGTTGTTTTTTGGTGAACTTGACGGACAAAGCAATGTAGCAGTGGAGAAGTATTTCTGATGGGTGTTGTGCTATAAGCAGATATTATCTTCTGTAAATGGACACTGCTGGGTTCTTTCCTGTATTGGTTAGTGTATCGGGGGAAGGATAGGACTAATTTAAAATTAAGCATAGTGTTTCTCTCCTCTTTATTAGGTTTACTTTAAAAAGTAGACAAGTAATGCATCTGTTTTGCAAACTTTAAGCTTTGTGGTGAACTTCTTGGTTACAGTGCATCAAAAGTGATGTACTAGAAGCTGTTGGGAGAAGGCGTGTGAACTCTGGAGGTCCAAGTCTGCTGAACTTTGGGCTTTTGCCTGAAGCCTTTTGATATTATAGGAAGGTCCTGTTCTGTCAGTTTTGCTTTTGTGATGTACTTGGACTTCTTGGATTCCTCCTTTCTTTTAGATTTAGATCATTTCTCTTAATAAAGATTCTCTTTATGTCACTCCAAGTTTTGTTATATGCCAACCTGCAATGGAGTAATTGCATTTGTTGTATTTTTGTGTGATCTCTGGCATGACATTTATAAATAGTTTTAATTTAAAATAAGTATGTCAGGGCTTCCCTGGTGGCGCAGTGGTTGAGAGTCCGCCTGCCGATGCAGGGGACACGGGTTCGTGCCCCGGTCCGGGAAGATCCCACATGCCGCAGAGCGGCTGGGCCCGTGAGCCATGGATGCTGAGCCTGCGTGTCCGGAGCCTGTGCTCCACAACGGGAGAGGCCACAACTGTGAGAGGCCTGCGTACCACAAAAAAAAAAAAAAAAAAAAAAAAGTATGTCACAAAATTATGAAATATCTAGGGAAAAGACACTTTAAAAACTATCACCCAATTATTTAGAAATGGCAAATATTATTGTTTTGCTACCAACTTCATATGGTTTCTTTTCATATTATACATACAGTTTGAAATTCTGACTTTAAATAACTTACCTTTAATGTGTAATACATGCAAAAATTTTTTAAAACTTAAAAATGGCTAAATGAAATGTATAAATCTCTTCCTCCCTCCTTTGCCTCATGACAAATGATTCTCTTTCACAGAGACATCTGATATTTCTGGTTTTCTAATTTACTGCACCTTTCAGATACTTTCGTTCTTTATAATCTCTTTCTCTATTAAGCAACATTTTAATGAACATTCTTACGCATATGTTGTTTCTCATATGTGTGAGTATTTGGATTGAAAGAAAAGGCTACCACTCAATATATGCAGCAATAAACTGTTTATTGCTTGTTAAACAAGGGAAAAGAGTGCTTATGGGATACAGTTCTATCAGAACAAAGCAAAAGCTGATCTTACATAGGGTTTGGGAAGCACTGAGTCCAGGGATTGACAGACTTCCAGAAGCAAGAGTATGTAAGGATTGGTTGACCTTCAGCTGCGGAACCTTGGCATTTGACATGTGCCTTTAAGAAGTGCAGTTACTAAATTGAATTTTCACTGATGGAAATGGCTTTGAAAAAAGTTGTAGTGGTGACTTGTTTATGTCTTAGGACTATGGCCAAAGAACAGTCATCTTTTTCCTTTCTTGAATTTAGAGTATAGAAACTTTAAATTGCCATCTTCATGAGACCTTCATTGGAATGGAATTGCTGGGTCAAACAGTACTTGCATAGTGTATTGTGACTGACTTCCAGGGGAGCTACCAACTTATACTCCAACCAGCAATGAATATGTCATTATCCCATTACATGGTGTGTCATCGTTTTTGGTCTCTGTTAACCTGATAGGTAAAATACAGTACTGTATCTTCTTAAAGTTTGAACTTGTCTGTTTCTAAGTATAAGTGAAGTTGAGAAACTTCCTACACAATTAAAAGCCATCATATTTATTTTCTATAATTTTTTTTGCTAATGTCTGCCCATTTTCAATAGAGTTTTTTTAAATATTGATTTTAAAAGACTCATATATTAATTAGCCCTTTACATTAAGAGCTGTAAATATTTTCTCTATATACTGTCTTTTGACTTAGTTTTTAATGTTTGTTCAGGGGAGAAGGGCATATAAAAGCATGCTTTTCAATTTTTTATTGTCTTCCAGGTTTTATGTTATAGTTGGAAAGAATTTTTCTTTTTTCTTTTGCGGTCCACGGGGCTCTCGCCGTCGTGGCCTCTCCCGTTGCAGAGCCCAGGCTCTGGACGCGCAGGTCCAGCGGCCATGGCTCATGGGCCCAGCCGCTCCATGGCATGTGGGATCTTCCCGGACCGGGGCACGAACCCGCGTCCCCTGCATCGGCAGGCGGACTCTCAACCACTGCGCCACCGGGGAAGCCCGAATTTTTCATTTTGAGATTATAATATTTATCTATGCTTTGTCCTAGTGCTTTTACAGTATAATTTCCTATCATTCTTCTGGACTTTATACCGCTATAAGTATGAGGGAGGATTACACTTTTTCAGGTAGCTTCTTAGTTGTCTCAACACTATTTGTTAGATAATACCTTATTTTTCCATTAATCTGAATTGTCATCTTCGCTTCAAACTAAATTTCCATAAATATGTTCATTTCTTTCAGACTTTTCTCCTCTGATCCATTGATTTGCACATTGACTTTTTCACTTAACATGATGCCATGTGCATCTTTCTGTTTGTTTCTCCGCCTTCTTGCTTATCACTGTGGCGTTTGCATCAAGCGAACACCCTGTAATTTACTCAACAACTCTCCTTCTTGTTGCCCAACATTTAATATTGGGGGAATTTTGGTCGTGAACCAAAACATTGATTTCCAAAGCTTTACCTCTATTTATTCCATAAGTAACCAGTTGTGAAGGCTCCTCTCTTAACCTGTCATTATCTGGCCACTGTACCTGCTGATGGACATTTCAAGAGCCCAGCATCCTGTCTTCCACATCACAGGTGAACATTTTCTCATCTAAACAAGACTTAGCCCTCTAAGTGAGTTGGTAAGAAAAGGCTGACAAAAAAGTCCTTCAACAGCCAAGCATCTGCCATGAAATGAAAAAGAAAGATCTGTTGGATCTTTACACTTTTCTTTTGAATTAGGACATCTAAAACTTAAAGAGAAATGTTATACTCAGTTCCAAGCGCTGGGTGAAAGTAGCTGGCTATATGACTATTTTCTTAAGAATGTACTTGCACTAAAATCAATTTTTTGTGCGGGTGATTCAGATACATGGGTTGAGCCATCATGGTGCCAAATTTGTAAGTGTGCAGGTGTGTATAAAAATATGTGGGGTGTGGGGCTTCCCTGGTGGCGCAGCGGTTGAGAGACTGCCTGCCGATGCAGGGGACACGGGTTCGTGGCCCGGTCCGGGAAGATCCCACATGCCGCGGAGTGGCTGGGCCCGTGAGCCATGGCCGCTGAGCCTGCGCATCCGGAGCCTGTGCTCTGCAACGGGAGAGGCCACAACAGTGAGAGGCCCGCGTACCTCAAAAAAAAAAAAATGTGGGGTGTGAATGTGTGTGTGTGTGTGTGTGTGTGTGTGTGTGTTGTATTACCCAGAGGACAACACTGACATATATGTGCTTCCTAGAGCTGTTCTAATTTTTATTCATCATACAAGAGATTCTATCGATTTATATTAGGAGAGAGAAGAGTGTTATCAGCTATTCCTTTCCATAGCCACTGAAATGAAGTTCCAACTCAGAAACAAATTCCTTTTTCCTGGACTTAAGTTTGTTTCACTGGTTAGGGATGGATACATCTAGAGCCAGACAGATTGACAACTTCTTCTCTATCTGTACATATCTTAGAGGAAAGCTTCCTCTATAGGCATTAAATAGTGTCTCTATTTGTTACTTAAGTGAAATTTGGGTTCCTTTTATGAGTCCCCAAATCCTCACTCGTTGTAAGTCATTCGTCTTCTTACACTGGGATAGATATGAGCTCCTGGCCACAGATAGTCAGTTACTCACCCAAGGTCATATGGCAAGGCACTGTGGGGGAAAAGAAGAGATGGGTCAGTAAGATAATGTCACCACTCTAAAGAAATGTCTTGTGTTGGTGAGGTAATGGTTATGAGTTATCACATGGACTCAGTGGGCTCCAGAGAGTACGATTGCATATGACTGTTTAAATTACTTCTCATCTTAAATTTTTTTAAAAAGTAGAGAATAAAGAATAACGAATGAGTGGTTAGATAGAGGTCTCCCATTTTGTTTCTGCCGCAGGCCAGTATCAACATTTTGGTTAAATTCAGAAGAAATGTGATGCTTTCTTCACTCCCGTGAATATGCTATATTCTTCTTCCAAAGGGTTGATAGATGAAGGAGAGAAATAGAGGAAGTGGTGATCCAGCAACTACTTGTTGACTCTGTGTGGGAGTTTTCTAGTTATCACAGCCAATCTTTGTGATTTTAGACCATCATTTCCAGGATAGTCAATGATATCTCAAGCTAGAGAATAGCCTTAAATTTCATGAGATGAGATGTCAGTAAAACTTGTTTCAGTGAAATAAAATGTAATGGTGATCAAATAAAGGTTTTTTGTTTTTTTTTGTTTTTTTTTTTTTAGGGAAAAAGGAGGGCACAAAGCCGATGGTAAATAGAGTTGCTGGAAAACCCCACCATTTTGCTCTGTCACAGAGAAGATCCCAACTGTCCTGAGATCCTATAGGTTCCAAATTCTGAGGGTGGGATGTGAAGCCAGATTGTGTCTGGAAGCTGCCATCTGGAACAAAGTTAACAAAGTCTAGGTGGGAGCTTGTCCTCTTTAGGGACTCTGGGATAAACATTAGATTCCCCATAAAAGAGTTGGCAATACAGGTGTCATTCAGGAACTAGGCTGAACAAGTTCTCCACTTCAATGCTTTCTCAACATTTTCTAAGAATGCCGATTCTGAGCCTCATAACCAGAGTCTGATTCAGTAATTCTGGGGTGAGGTTTGCTAATATCTATTTTAACAAGGGCCCCAGCTGATTCCAGGTAAGGCTAAAGTTCTGGGGCTCTTTGGTGTAAATGTGATCACAATACAATAATATGATAATATGACCCGATCAGTGACAATAAGTGATTCATTTTCAGGTGATGATTTGAATTTTGTCAAGTTCACACATTACAGATTTATACATCCATTCACTTCTATGTGCATATAAATACAAGCAAACAAAAAACAAATGCATAATATGTTATCTGTGAGGGAGGGAATTTATTTGGTATGCTATATTTAGGGGAAAAAATCAAGTTCTTGAAATTTGATGAGAGTCCATTTAAAATTCCTAGTTTTCCTACAGACATTGGAGGGGGCTACTGAATGGTCCACCTTAAGACCGAAAAGGGCAAAAGTACAGAACAAAGGCCAAACAATGATTTCATTATACAAACGAAATAGTAAAACAGTGAAATTCTATCCGTCCCTCAGGACTGACTCCATTTAGAGGTTAGAAGAGTGGCCTGGAGTGATCTCACACTTATGGGCTCTATAGCCATCACTCCCAAGCAATTGTAGAAGGGTTAAGACTAAGGATGAAAGAATCATCACATGAAGTTTTGAGCTTTAACTACCCTCCTGTTGGGTATATAAGAGATAAAATAAGCAGTCCAGATGGCCCATCCCCTGGTGAATAGTGAACAAGGGGTAGCTAAGTAGGTGAGTGCAATCAGCAGGGAAAACAAAACAAGAATGTTAGTAATGAGTTTCATTTCAGTTTTAGGGACCAACTGTTAAGTACATTAGGTGATGTCACAGATATTCTCTGATGAAGAAGATGTCAGAAGGAGCTGGCTCAGGAAAGTTCTAAATGCACTAAAGAAGGATTCCTTCCATGTTCTTCACGGTCCATTGCAGTTTACAGGATTTTCCACATTAAAACAGGTTTCATGTTATCCAGATTACAGATGAGGAAACTGAGTCTCATCGGGATGAAATGACATCCAACTTTTTATTGTCAGAGCCTCTCATTCAACATCTCCCTCATACCCTTCAGCTCAGCTCCTGTTTATGGAGGACCAACCCTAAGTAAGGCACAGTGTTGGGTTTCAAGACAAGTGAATGACCTCTGACAGTAAAAATGGTTGCAGGAACCCCTTACCATGCCTTGATCGTTCTTTAGTCTTCAGCAAGTCTGTGATGAATTCAGTGGAAAGACTGAAAATTGCTTAAAATTTTAATCATTAATATTGTCACAGCATTAAATTAGACTGATACGTGTGAAGGTGAACATTTTTTTAAAAGCAGGGAGCTCCCCATTATGTTGATTCACTTTACAGGATGGCCACCTACAACAGATGTAATAGAATTCTGCCAACAAACCATTGTTCAATGCACAATAGATGCTAATTACTCAGGGAGATGCACTTTTTCAACAAAGAATGGCACATTTTAATTGCCTTTTAGTAAGATGCTTTGTCTCTCCCCCTCAGCTTTTTACATCTTTTATATTTTCTTCAAATATCATCACACTTACTCAGTTTGCTAATTTGTCAGAATAAGATTTTATACAATTTTACTTACATATTTGGGCATGTCCATTATTTATTTCTAATTTTATATATTTATATTTTCTGTTTTCTATTTGACTAGACCTGCAAACCGTTTGATTGGTAATTTTTTTTCTACACAAAACCAGATCTTAGAAGTGTTTATTCTAGTATTTATATGTTTTCTAATTCATTAATTTCTGCTGTTATTTTTTCTCTCCTTTTGTTTTACTTAAGTTTTTTTTTTTTTTTGTATTTCCATTTTTTAACTGAACAAGTAATTTTCATTCTTTCTGGTTTCCTAATAAAAGGCTTACACGTTATGAATCTGCTTTAGTGTATAACTTTGTCAGCATTCCAGGTATTTCGACAGATTCTGTTTTCACTCTCATTATTTTCTAAATAATCCTTAATGACGAGTTTGATTCACTGCAATCATTTTTTTTTTTTTTTTTTTTTTTTTGCGGTACGCAGGCCTCTCACTGTCGTGGCCTCTCCCGTTGCGGAGCACAGGCTCCGGACGTGCAGGCTCAGCGGCCATGGCTCACGGGCCCAGCCGCTCCGCGGCACGTGGGATCCTCCCGGACCGGGGCGCGAACCCCTGTCCCCTGCATCGGCAGGCGGACTCCCAACCACTGCACCACCAGGGAAGCCCACTGCAATCATTTTTGGTGCGAGAATCTGGACCTGTGTTTTTTTGAGTTTATGAGCATATATAGAATAATGTATAAGTACTACTTTGAAAATTCATTGTAAACTTATAGGAAATATATTTTCCTGTTCTTAATACACAGCTTTTTCTGTAAACCAAACAAATCAATCATATTGTTATTTGAACCTCTTTCTCTCTTCCCCCCTTTTTCCCATGGGGCATCTATATTTGTGTATATTTGTAAGAGATGGAGGAAAGTGTAGTTAAAGTCTTTAACTAAGCCTGTGTTTCTGTTAACTTCTCTTTGTGCCTCTGATAGTGTGTGATTGCTGTATGTTAAAGAATATTATTTGGAGCATAAAGCTATATGGCTTTTATGCTTTTTGTCTGGATTTTATTATTATTACCAAAATAACATAACTATTCCAAGAAATAACTTTTTCTTTTAATTCTCCATTGCCTGAAAAGAATATGGCAACCCCTGTTTTCTTTCTTTATATTCATTTTAATTTTTTTTGACATTAGCTGCTGTATATTTGCTTAATCATTAAATAATACTCACCTCTCAGTTTTTTAAAAGTGTTAAAGCTTTTAGATAACATTAGGTTGAATTTGATTAGTTCACTATTTGAGGGAAGGTACCTTTTACTATGGTGGTTTAGATGAAGAGTGTATGTTATTATTACTGATGTAATTGTGCTTATTGTCTTTATCGTGTTTTATGCTTATTTTATTTATTTATTTATTTTTTGCAGTATGCGGGCCTCTCACTGTTGTGGCCTCTCCCGTTGCGGAGCACAGGCTTCAGATGTGCAGGCTCAGCGGCCATGGCTCACGGGCCCAGCTGCTCCGCGGCATGTGGGATCTTCCCGGACCGGGGCACGAACCCGTGTCCCCTGCATCAGCAGGCGGACTCTCAACCACTGTGCCACCAGGGAAGCCCCTTATGCTTATTTAAAAAAAAAGTTGTCCTGTGTTTTCCCTAGCAAGTTTTTTTTTTTTTTTTTTTAGTATAGGTATGTTTTCTTTGCTTTTTTTACTCTAGTGATTCTGTTTTAAATTCTACTAATAATTTGCCTTAAGTTGTTAAAATGCTCATATCAATATTTCTGAAACTATCAACATAAAAAATGAAGCACTATTTACTCATTAGCTTCAGTAAAATGAGGATATAAGTAGTCTTTTGTTCCTGCATTTTATCCAGACCCACTACCCAGTTTTTCTTAGTGTCATCTGTGATTTTAGAGTTGGTTATTATTTTTCATGAGTTTTATTAAATTGTTACAATGTTCTCCTCTCATTAAGGTGAACTATATCCTCAACAAATACATGCAGGGATAGTCGTGTGGGTTTTGCAAACATCATTCAGGTACCTCATATACAAATGGCAACTTCTGGGGCCATAGGATCCTGGGATAACATCTTTTTCCTTCAAAACTTGATGGATGTGGCTGCTTCCCACTAGCTATCTATTTTACATTTGGTAGTGTATATATGTCCATGCCACTCTCTCACTTCATCCCAGCTTACCCACAGGGAGATCAGCTTGGTGCTTTGTGACCACCTAGAAGGGTGGGATAGGGATGGTGGGAGGGAGATGCAAGAGGGAGGACATATGGGGATATATGTATATGTATAGCTGATTCACTTTGTTATATAGCAGAAATTAACACACCATTGTAAAGCAATTATACTCCAATAAAGATGTTAAAAAAAAAAAACTTGATGGATAAGGTTTCATTGTATGAAGGCCTTTGAAGATACAGGGGAGAAATCCAAAGCACTTTTCTATACATGACAGAATTTTTATTAAATATTCTGAATTCTGATCAAACTCTTTTTCTACCGTGGAAATTTTTTTAAGTATTGGTCTTTTCTATTGATTTTGCCTGAAATGTACATGTTTGGATTAGCCATCCCAGGCCTTGCTGCAGATCAGCCCACTCTGTAGAATTAGTGGGGAGTCACCACTTTTGCAGCATAATTCTTTTTTTTTTTTTGCGGTACTAGGGCCTCTCACTGCTGTGGCCTCTCCCGTTGCGGAGCACAGGCTCCGGACGCACAGGCTCAGCGGCCATGGCTCACGGGCCCAGCCGCTCCGCGGTACATGGGATCCTCCCGGACCGGGGCACGAACCCATGTCCCCCGCATCAGCAAGCGGACTCTCAACCACTGCGCCACCAGGGAAGCCCCAGCATAATTCTTAAGGCCTTCAGGAAGGTAGAATGGGGTGGAGAGACACCAGTTCACTCGGAGCAGGACATCAGAATCCAATTTTGGCTTTGTCACTAAATGTCATGTGAGCCACTGGACCCCAGGTGCTCATCTGTGAAATGGGAGTGTTAGAGAAGTTTCCCAGATTCCAGAATTGATGAAGGCATTCAACACAAAGAGGTAAATTTATTTGCTGTATTAGCGTTGAAATCACTTTTTAAAATTGAGTTTACTGTTTTGAGTGAAAAAGAAAAGCTCTATGACAGAAAAGTTGTAGAACTAAACAGGTACTTTACGTATTGTGGTAGGCAAGATAATGTCTCCCCAAAGATGTCCACATCCTAATCCCCACCTGTGAGTATATTACCTTACATGGCAATGGAGGATGAAGGTTGCAGGTGGAGTTAAAGTTGCTGAACAGCTGACCTTGATAGGGAGAGTATCCTGGGTTATCCTGGAGGGTCCAGTGTAATCAGAAGGGTCCTTAACAGTGCAAGAAAAAGGCAGAAGAGGAGGTCAGACTGATGTGATGTGAGGGATGTGAGAAGTACTCAACCAATTACTGGCTTTCAAGATTGAGGAAGGGGCCACACAGGAAATGTTAGCAGCTTCTAGAAGATGGAGAAGTCAAGGAAACACATTCCCCTCTAGCACCTTCAGAAAGTAACAGAACCCTGCCAGAACCCTGTCTTTAACCCAGAGAGACCCACTGCAGACTTCCCACCTTCAGAATTGTATGATAATAACTTTGTATTGTTTTAAGCCACTACATTTGTGGTAATTTTTTACAACAACAATCAGAAACTAATACACATATATTACTTTTTTCATCCACACAACAACTCTTTGGTATATATAGGTGGTGTTACCTCACTTTGCAGATGAAAAAAAAAAAAATGGAGAATTGGACAGCTTAAGCAACCCTTTCAAGATTTCCCAGACAAGGCAGGATTCATTCAGGAATTAACCACAGAATCAACCCATTCTAAAACCCACCATAGTGTTTCTACACTATTTTCTAGAAAATTATTTGGGGGGAAAAAAAAGATTTAGCAAGAACATCCCCTTGTAGTCTCCTGTAAAGGTACATCTTCCAATATACCTAATTCAGCGTGTAATGCTCTAGTTGTCCTTAAGCATGAGAATGCTTACAATGCTTGGGATTTCAACTTCTGATTTAATTTCATTTTGCCATCAGGCCTCATTTCATAGAAACACAATTTTCTGCGTATCACAGGATTACCCTGGAGCTTTGTCATGAACATCAGATGGCATTGGTAAGGTTAACCGTTCTCCAGATGAAACGGAGGCCCTTTCCTTAACGTAAAGTACCATCGGGAAAAACACAACAAGGACCGTCTTGCAAAATGGAGCAAAGCTGGTTTCAGAATTCACAGAGTGTCCATCAGGCCAGGTAACACAGGACCGGGGAGGGCTGCCGACCCGGCACAACTTCAGCCTCCCATCTTTAAAGGCAGGGTTTATTCCTAGATATTTTATTCTTTTTGTTGCAATGGTAAATGGGAGTGTTTTCTTGATTTCACTTTCAGATTTTTCATCATTAGTGTATAGGAATGCCAGAGATTTCTGTGCGTTAATTTTGTATCCTGCTACTTTACCAAATTCATTGATTAGCTCTAGCAGTTTTCTGGTAGCATCTTTAGGATTCTCTATGT
>RJWK010003094.1:0-65975 GCA_004363435.1 Platanista minor
CTTACATTTGCTGTTTGTGAAAGCAGCATACAAGGGGACTGCCCCAGTTGTTGCCAGCAGCAGTTTTTTTATTCAGGTCCAACGGTCAAAGCTGACCTCCATGTTACTGATGGCACCATGGCTGCTGTGGATGCAGCCCAGCCAGTGGGCTATTCAGAGGGCAGCCTTTACACTGTTAAGCACAAGTGATTACATCTGAGTTTCTGTTTTCTTGGCACAGCAAGGTAAACTGTTTAATGGGCCAATGTAAACATCCTCAGGGGTTCTTCAGAACGTTTGAGAAGATCTAGCAATAAACTGGATTTCTTGCTCATCAGTCATCATGATTTGAATATCTTTGTGTTGTGTGATCTTATTGTAAGATGTCTAGTGACATCTTTGAATTGACAATGACTGCCAGTCTGGAATTGTTTAGTACAAAATGTGTCCTTATTGCAAAGTCATTGTCTTTATGTAAAACTCCTAATGCCCACAGGGGTCTGACTTCCCAACTTTTCCAGCCTATGATTGTGATCTCTCTCTCTCTTTAAGAGCTACTGATTAATGAGTTTTGCTTGTAGATTTCCACTGTTGAAATTAATTTCCACTGTCGAAGACCATTTCTATGGTTGGAAATGCCAAAGAAGAGGTCTCTAACAGAGACAGAACAAGAGGGAAGAGTCCCCACAGTCTGGCAGTACCCCGACCTTCTCAGATCTACCCAAGAGTCAGACAAATCTTGAATGAAGTCAAGTAGGCTTGAGATTCACAGGTACTTATCATTTTTAGGATCTATGTAAAATCATATACTCTACTTATACTTATCTATATTCTCCTTTGCTATCTTTACACAATGGAATTCCACAAATAACACTTGAGAGTGGGTGGTAAATGAAGTTATAGCTTTAACACTGTATTAATTTTCTTTTCTTAAAATCTGCTTTTTTGGAATGATACTCCCACAAGGGCTGTAAGCAAAAATATTCGAGATCAAGGAATTATTCTTCTTTCTCCCTCTCTTCTTACTTTGTGTTTAAAGAAATGAGCATTTCTGGAGTATTGTCTTGTTATTTGTAAAGCCATGGACAAGGCACTTCCTACATATGTTAACCCTGGACAAAAACTTTAAAGCAAAAATTACAATAAATATTTCAGTAGGAGCAGCATCTTTCCTAAAATCTCACAGCTGATATCTAGAAGAGACAGAGCTAAAATATGAAATCTGAAATTCTGACACTAAACCTAGAAACTTTTGTTTGTTTTCATATAAAAATATTCTTAAATATAAAAATAGTTGTAAATAATTCAAATAGTACAGTGTTTAAAGTAAAAGAATGTTTTTTTATTTTTACTTTGTACTAAACCCATGACACACAGGTAACCATACATAACAATAAGATAGTCACACCTCTAGGAATCTTTGATTAATATATATAAAATGTACAAAAATACTCACATGCATAAGAATATCCACATGCAGTTTTTTTTCTTCAAAATTTGTTAAATATATTCATTTGTAATAATGATTTTCTCACTGTCTCAAGGCTTTCAAGTTGTAGACATATATTGATAATTGTGCAATGTTAAGTAAAGTAATACATATATATGTACACACACACTTCAATATTACTTATAATACAGATATATGTATACATATTTCTGTATATTTTAATTTAGTTTTTAAATATTATTTTTCCAGTTTTATTGAAATATAATTGTCTAATAGCACTGTATAAGTATAAGGTGTACAGTGAAATGATTTGACTTACATATATCATGAAATGATTATCACAATTTAGTGATATTAGTGAATATTCATTTAGTGATATTTAGTGAAATTTATTGAATATTCATCTGATAAAGGTATAAAAATTAAAGAAATGGAAAAAATGTTTCTTGTACTGAGAACACTTAAGACTTACTCTCTTATTAATTTTCATATATAACACACAGCAGTGTTAATTATAATTATCATGTGGTACATTACATCCCTAGTACTTATTTATATTATAACTGGAAGTTTGTACATTTTGATCACCTTTATCCAATTCCCCCCAACCCCCATTTCTGGTAACCACAAATCTGATCTCTTGTTCTATGAATTTGTTTGTTTGTGTGTTTGTTTGTTTTTGAAGTATAATTGACCTACAACATTACATCAGTTCCTTTTACACAAGATCATGATTTGATATTTCAATACATTTCGAATGATCACCAAGATAAGTCTAGTTGCAATATGTTATCATAAAAGTTAGTACAGGACTTCCCTGGTGGCACAGTGGTTGAGAGTCTGCCTGCCGATGCAGAGGACACGGGTTCGTGCCCTGGTCTGGGAAGATCCCACATGCCACAGAGTGGCTAGGCCCGTGAGCCATGGCCACTGAACCTGCATGTCCGGAGCCTGTGCTCTGCAACGGGAGAGGCCACAACAGCGAGAGGCCCACATACCGAAAAAAAAAAAAAAGTTAGTACATTGTTATTGATTATATTCCCCACATTGCATATTTCATACTCTTGGCTCATTTCTTTTATAACTGGGATTTTGTATCTCTTAATCCTCCTCACCTTTTTCTTTCCTCTTCCCATCAACCACCCCTCTCCAGTTTGTTCTCTGTCTATAAATCTGTTTCTGTTTGTTATATTTGATCACTTGTTTTGTTTTTTAGAACCCACTTATATGTGTTCTATTTAATATTTTTTGAGGAATTCCCATACTGTTTTCCACAGTGGCTGCACTGGTTTGCCTTCCCAATAACAGTACCTGAGGGTTCCAAATCCTTGCCACCAACACTTATTAGTTGTTGTCTTTTTGGTAATTGCCATTCTGATAGGTATGAGGTAGTATCTCACTGTGGTTTTGATTTGCATTTTCCTGATGATTAGTGATGTTGAGCATCTTTTCATGTGTCTGTTGCTATTTGTATGTCTTCTTTGGAAAAATGTCTACTAAGGCCTCTGCCCAATTTTTAATCAGTTCTTTTTTTCTTTTGATGTTGAGTTTATGTATACTATGTATATTTTGGATGTTAACCCCTTAACATATATATCATTTACAAATAGATTTTCCAGTTCAGTAGGCAGCCTTTTCATTTTGTTAATAGTTTCCTTTGCTGTACAAAAGCTTTTTTATTTGATGTAGTCCTATCTGTTTATTTTTGCTTCATTTCCCTTGCCTAAGGAGACATATCCAAAAAAACATTACTAAGACTAATGTCACAGAGCATACTCCCTCTGTCTTCTTCTAGGAGTTTTATGGTTTCAGGCCTTACATTTAAGTCTTTAATCCAATTTGAGTTTTTATTTTTTTAATATGGTATAAAAAAGTGGTCCAGTTTGATTCTTTTGTATGCAACTCTACAGTTTTCCCAAAACCCTTTATTGAAGAAGCTGTCTTTTCCCCATTGTATACTCTTGTCTCCTTTGTTGTAGATTAATTGATCATATAAACATTGTTTTTTTTGTGGACTCTCCATTCTGTTCCATTGGTCTATGGGTCTGTATTTGCATCAGCACCATACTGTATTGATTATTGCAGCTTTGTAGTACATTTTGAAATCAGGAAGCATTTGAAATCCAGCTTTGTTCTTCAGTCTCAAGATGGTTTTTGCTATGCAGTGTCTTTTGTCTTCCCATACAAAGTTTAGAATTATTTTTTCTAGTTCTATGAAAAATGCCATTGGTATTTTGTTGGAGATTGCATTGAATATTTAGATTGCCTTGGGTAGTAGTATGGTAATTTTAATAATATTAATTCTTCCAAAACATGAACACAATATATCTTTCCATTTGCTTGTGTCATCTTCAATTTCTTTCATCAATTTCTTTCATCAATATCTTATAATTTTCCTAATCTTTTACTTTTTGGCTAGAATTATTCCTAGGTATATTTTTATGCAATTGTAAATGGAATTGTTTTCATAATGCCTAGTTTGTTATTAGTATATAGAAATGCAACAGATTTCTGCATATAAACTTTGTATCCTGAAACTTTACCAAATTCATTGATAAGTTCTAATAGTTTTTGGTGGTATCCTTACAGTTTTCTATGTATAGTTTCATGTCATCTGTAAACAGTGAAAGGTTTACTTCTTCCTTTACAATTTGGATTTCTTTTGTTTCTTATTTTTGTCTGAATGTTGTGGGTGGAACTTGTAATACTATGTTGAATAAAAGTGGTAAGAGTGGACATCCTTGTCTTATAAGTGATATTAGAAGGAATGCTTTCAGCTTTTCACAATTGAGAATAATGTTGGCCATACATTTGTCATAAATAGTGTTTATTATATTGATGTATGTTCCCTTTATACACACTTTTTTTGAGAGTTTTATCATAAAAGATGTATTTTGTCAAAAGTTTTTTCTGCATTTATTGGGATGATCATATGATTTTTATTCAATTTGTTAATGTGGTGTTTTGGTAACCTTGGCTGATTTGCAGATTTTGAATCATGCTCATATTCCTGGAACAAATCACACTTGATGGTGGTATATCATACTTTTAATGTATTTTTGAATTTGGTTTGCTAGTATCTGGCTGAGGAGTTTTACATCTATATTAATCAGTGATATTGCCCTATATGTAGTTGTATGGTTTTGGTATCAGGTTGATGCTGGCATTTTAGAATGAATTTGGAAGAGTTCTTTCCTTTGCAATTTTTTCGGAATACTTTGAGAAGTATAGGTGTTAACTCTTAACGTTTGGTAGATTTCGTCTCTGAAGACTCCTGTTTTTTTTGTTTGTTTAGTTGGTTGGTTGGTTGGTTTTCTTTCTTGGTCATGCTGCATGTCATGTGGGATCTTAGTTTCCCAACCAGGGATCAAACACGTGCTCCCTGCTGTGGAAGTGTGGAGTCTTAACCACTGGACTGCCAGGGAAGTCCCTAGAGTTACATTCTTTAGTTTCTTGTGTCCTGAAGTAGGCTTCTATTTCTATAAACTTCCCTCTTTAAATTCCTTTCACTTTTTCCCAGAGATTTTTCTATTGTTATGTTTTCATTTAATTTGTCTTCACATATTTTCATATTTCCTCTAGACTGTTACATGACTTATTGTTTGTTTAGTAGCATATCATTTACACACCACGTGTTTGTGTTTTTTGCAGTTTTTTTTTTTTTTCTGGGAGTTGATTTCTAGTCTCATAATGTTGGGGTTGGAAAAGATATTTGATATGATTTCAATATTCTTAAATTTATTGAGACTTGTTTTGTAGCTTAGCATGAGATCTATCCTGGAGAATGTTCCACATGCACTTGAAAAGAATGTATATTCTGCAGGTTTTGGTTGAAATATTCTGTATATATCTATTAAGTTCACCTGCTCTAAAGTGTCAGTTAAGTCCAGTGTTTCCTCATTTCTTTTATGCCAGGATGATTTACACATTGGTGTAAGTAGGGTTTTAAAGTCCCCTACTATTATTGTGTTATTGTAAATTTCTCCCTTTATATCCGTTAATATTTGCTTTATGTATTTAAGTGCTTTTATGTTGGGTACATATATTTTCACAATTGTTATACCTTCCTGTTTGATCCTTTGATCATTATGTAATGTCCTTCTTTACTGCCTTGATACCAACCAGGCCAAGAGCAAGACCAATATCATGTAATTTCATTTATATGTGGAATAGGAAAAACAAATCAAATGAATGAAAGGACAGAAATAGTCATAGATACAGAAAACAAACAGGTGGTTGTCCTACATGTTTGGGGTGGGCAGATGAGTGAATAAGTGAGGGAGATTAAGAGTTACAAACTTCCAGTTACAAAATAAATGAGTCAAGGGTATGAAATGTACAGTGTGGGCAGTATAGTCAGTAATATTTGTATTTTTACATCTTTTCATGTTGACAGATGATAAATAGATTTATCATGATGAGCACTTTGTAATGTATAGAAATAGTGAATCACTTTTTTTTTTTTTTGCGGTACGTGGGCCTCTCACTGCTGGGGCCTCTCCCATTGCGGAGCATAGGCTCCAGACGCACAGGCTCACTGGCCATGGTTCACGGACCCAGCTGCTCCACGGCATGTGGGATCCTCCCGGACCGGGGCACGAACCCGTCTCCCCTGCATCGGCAGGCAGACTCTCAACCACTGCACCACCAGGGAAGCCCCTGAATCACTTTTTTGTGCACCAAAAATTAACATAGTGTTGAAGGTCAATTATACTTCAAAAACACACAAACAAACTCATAGAAAAAGAGATCAGAAGCAGGGTTTGGGGAGAAGGGGAATTGGATGAAGGTGGTCAAAAGTTACAAACTTACAGTCATAAGTACTAAGGATGTAATGTACAATATAATTAATATAATTAGCACTGCCATATGTGATATATGAAAGTTAAGAGAGTAAATCCTGAGTTCTCATCATAAAGAAAACTATTTTTTTCTTTTTATTTTATTTTGTATCTGTATGAAATGATGATCATTAAACTTATTGTGACAATCATTTTATGATGTATATAAGTCAAATCATTATTCTGTATACCTTATACAGTGCTGTATGTTGATTATAGCTCAATAAAACTAAGTAGAAAAGGTGGCTCTAGCCAGACTTTGTGTTACTGTGGTTGAGTGTTTGAATGAACTCTCAACTGTGGCTGCCACCAGCTATTCCATACCCAGATAAAGTCTCAGTTGCCTTCTGACTCTCCAGGAGGCTTTCCAAGATCAGCAAGTGCATCAGACCTAGCTCCTTTCAAACTGCTGCCTCTGTGCTGGGACTGTGAACTTGTGAGATTTTTGTGCATGCCGTTTAAGAGGGAGTCTCTCTTTCCTATAGCTCTCTAAATATAAACCCCTCTGATTTTCAAAGCCAGATGATCTTGTGCCCTATCTTTCAGGTGCAGGACTCCCAAGCTGGGGAGCCCAATGTGGGGCTCAAACCTCTTGTTGGTAGGGAGGACCTCTACAATTATGAAATTTCCTCCATTTGTGGGTCACTGACCCACTATGGATCCTGACTACATCATCACTCTGCCCCTCCTACCCATCTCATTGTAGTTACTTCTTTATGTCTTTAGTTGTGAAAATAGTTTTCTGCTGGTATTTAGTTTGTTCTCATAGGTAGTTGCTGTGTAAGTAGTTGTAATTTTTGTGTCTCCATGGGAGGAGGTGAGTTCAGGGATTTCTTACTTCACCATCTTGGCTACATTTCCTTAACTGTAAAGCTTTCATGAAAGGCATTTGAGGTAAAAAAACATGCTTGTATAACATGTTTAATTTTAAATCTCTGGCTTTATTTATACTTTGTCTTAGTCATATCTAGCTTCCATAACAAAATATCACAACAGTGTGGTTTAAACATCAGAATTTATTTTCTGGAGGCTAGAAGTCTAAGATTGTATGCCAGTATGTTTGGGTTCTAGTGAAAAGTCTCTTGCAGGCTTGCAGATAGCTGTCTTCTTGCTGTGTCCTCACTTGGTGGAGAGATAGACAGTCTCTGGGATCTCTACTTATAAGGAAACTAATCCTATCAAATCAGAGATCTCCCCTTAGGAATTCATTTAACTATAATTCCATAAAGGTGCTAGCTCTAAATACAGTCATACTGGGAGTTAGGATTTTGGGTGGACACAATTCAGACCATATCATACTTTACTCTTCATCTTCAATATAGGAATCCAGTGTCTTCCTGCTGTATCAAGACTACTGACTTCATTCTCAGTCCCTCTCTCTTGCTTTTTTTAAAATTTTTCCCCTTTCAACATACAACCTCTTGGAAATTTTCCTAATGTTGATCTCGCCCTCTTCTAACTTTCACAAACAAACAGCTACCCTCTTTTCCAGTACGCTTGGCTAGGGAAAGTAAATTAGTCTCAAGTCTTGCTCATTTAGGCAATAAAGACTAAATCTAATTGAAATGCAAATGCAGGATAAAAATACCATAGATTTTTACCAACACATATGTGTCAAATTAGTGCTATATGACAAGTACTATTCAAGAGCTAGGAATATATAAATAAGAAAACTAAGATTCCAGTAAGTTTATACTAATAAGGGGAATTTGAAGCTCTTTGGTTGTAAGACCTGGAATTAAACACTCATTAAGTCACATCACATAGTCAGAGGCTCCTTGGTTTTTGGCAAGCAGACCATGTATTTTCCAATTACAATAAAGACTCTGAGCTTAGACCCTGTGTTGTTGAGTGTGGATTTTATCCCAATATCTGGGGCAGATAATAAGGATATCAAATACTTTCACTTAGAAGCAATCTGTCTAGTAAATATGCTAATATCATTAATAGTAGGCAAGCATTATTGAGTAAATAGCTAATATTCATAAGGGAAATGAACCATAAAGGCAAAAGCAAAATGACCTGTTAACTTTTGTAAAAATTTGATATGATTAGAAATATTTCTATTTATTCTTCATCTTTTTTTCATTGAGTTTAGCATGCAAACTGAGAGACAGAATAGCTGACTTTTTGTTCATTTCCATTTGATTCAAAGATACTAAATATTTTTTTATATTTTGTAGCTTAAATATTTTCATTAAATTGCACTCTAATGTTACTGCTAAAAATAAGCATTATTTTAAAGGTGTGGAAAATGAATGCTAATTTTAAGTAAAAAGAAAAAAGAGATAAGTAGCTTGTTTGTTGCTCAGTCTCTATTAACATGGGGATCCATGTCTACATGGGCCACCTACATATCTCCTGCATTTCATTCAATATTAGGCACAGAATTGATATTAATAATTATTTGATTAATAAATAAATAGGTTAGTGACAGTCATAGAATGTAAGCTTCCTTCCCAAGAAAACTAATTGTATTTATAAAACTTTTCTCATAATATGTTATGAAATTTATTCTCTCAGGGATGCTTCCATTAACTATTTTTTCTATTACATAAAATATAAATTTATTATAGACAACTGTATTTATGAATACAGAATTATATAGAATTATACAATAGATACTGATTGGCAACCTGCTCCTTTTTACTATCAATTTATAGAATTATATAATAGATACTGATTGGCAACCTGCTCCTTTTTACTATTCATTTATTCTATATATCTTTTGTGATCATTTAATATTCTTCCACAATCTCATTTTCTATTGGCTTTATACTATTCTGTTGTATGGCTTAAATAATTTACTTAACAGTTATTTATAAAGCTGAACAATACCATGAGGATGACTTTTAATTTGAGTTGCTTAAAAATATTTTTTGCTTAGATTGACTTAAAACTTGAAGTAACAAAATATTTTGGATTTAGTGGGAAAATGTATACTATGAAAAATATAAGAAAATTTTAGTTTACTATATATAAAAGTGTCCCAAAAGTATTATCTGAAATGTCTATTTTTGAGAAATCAGGATCACCAGAGGGTTTAATGAAGTTTGATAGAGTAAGTCTTGGAAAATCAGTTGGAGACTGACTGTAAGGGGTCTTGGACACTAAGAGTGTACTTTGACTTACAGGAAACCATCAAATGTTTTTGAGCAAGGGATTAATATAAATAAAAATTTGGGGGTTTTTTTTGCTTTTTACAATAATTTGCTGACAAGGTTGACTTAGTAATGGTAATTTGGATGTATTAAGCTCATATATGAATTCAGATAGGAGTCTGTTACAGAAGGTCTAGAGCAGTAGGAAGCTGAGAAGTTAAATAAGAAAAAAATTCTCAAATATGACAAATTCTCTGCAAAATGTCACAAAATATCATAGAGTGTTGGTTGCCAATTTAGATAAGTGTGCATTAATTTTGTTAAGCATTTTCTGGAAACAGAATTATGTGTTTCTGGCTATAAATGGAATCATCAGCCTTTTTCTAACTTATAGACACATTAAGGAAGAATTAACTCCATAGACTAATGGATTTCAATGGAAAGGAATCAACAAATTTCTATTGACCAGTACCATATTCTCATTCTTTCTGTGAATGAAGAATGTTGCCTGTCATATTAGTAAACAAAAGATGTTGTGGCCATCAAGCCATCAGCCACTACAACCACATCTGACTGAGAAGATTCAGGATGGGAAAACAAAACAAAACAAGACATGATAATGGGCCTAGATAGTTAAGGAGCATATCAAAGGAATGATTCTAATGAGCCCAGACTCTTGTATCTTCACATGTATAGAAAATTGCTAAATTTATGAATTTGAAATCTCTGTTTTTTTCTTTAATTAACAGTAATCTTTTGATTTTCCAATGGCCTGGTTTTTGTTACAAAAACTGCTATATATCCTGGCTCTACTCCTACCTCTTTGGGACAGTCTCTCAGACCTATCTGAGAGGCTGTCTTATGGGTTTAAGTTAACAGTATGTCTGCTGAATAAAACATAATTCTCAACTTTTAGGTTGTGTGTGTGGTTTTTCTTTTTTTTCAGTCAACATTTCCCTACCAAATCCTAGAAGACTGAATAATTTAAAGAACTAAGTAAGACAAGGACTTAGCCTGCCTTCTTCTTCTTCAGAAGTTTTACATTTTCTATTTAAAAAGACAAAGATTTACTTATAGAAAATATTAATGTAACAACACTGATTATTTTAAAACAAGTAAAAAATGCCACTGCACACTGTCAAATGTTGTTTCTATGACAAGGGCCACAAGGAAAATTAGGCTATATTTATGTAAATATATAGAGAATAGAAGGAGTTGCCTAGATTGTCATGATTGTCATGAGAGTCAGAACTGACTTCACAATCACTCCACTTACATTTCCATTTCGGTTATGTGTTTACATGGTTAGAAAAAGGTTGCTTTTGATAAATATTACACTCTAACATATTGATAAAGTATCAGAAGTGTTAGTCAGCCATTTGTATTCCAATACCATGAAAATATATTTTGTCAATTAAAAAATAATTGTTCTGCATGATATTAAGAATATTTTGGGGAATTCTTCTGCTGAAGTTCATAGGCATAATCTTTGCATACATAAATTTGATTCAGGGAGACGAAAGAGGAGAATGGGTGAAAGAGAAAGAGAGAGAGAGAGACCTGGTTTCCTTAAAAAAAAGGAAATTTCTTATCAAAAGATAAGTGTAACATATGTGAAAATAAATTGCAAATTTCAAAGAAAGTGAAATGTGATTTACTACTGTACTTTGTCAATGAGAACTTCATCCTTATTTCTTTGAATGCTGTAAGGATATTTATATCACAAGAAACTGATTATATTGAATAGAATGAAAGACAACTTGCAGCTGTAAAATGTATTGGAAGTTTTTTGTACTTAGAGGAATCTGGATGATCTTTTCTAAATGATCTTGTGCATAAGGCTTTTCTGAAAATTTTAAATAAAATTAGTAAAATAAAAATCATGTTTTTTCTGTACCCACAATTTTTTCAAAAACCAAAATACATTTGAAATCCTCTGTTAGCAGCAGAGACATTATTTACCTCTAAACAAAAGTTAAAGAATACATATTCCTCAGAAGTAGTGACTATTGAAATAAAACTATTATGATGAGTAGTTGTTTATTCTTTGTACACCAGTCTTAAGAAGATTAAGTTTAAAAGTATAGAACCATATTGGTACAGGAGACAAAATGGCAGAATAGAAGGACTTGAGCTCACCTCCTCTCATAAAAACACCCAAATCATAACTAACTGCTGAACAGCCATCAACAAAAAAGACAAAAACATATCAAAAAATATATTTTACATCCAAAGACAAAGAAGAAGCCACAGTAAGATGGTAGGAGAGGCACATTCGAGATGCGATCAAATCCCATTCCCACCAGGTGGGTGATCCACTGGAAAATAATTATATTGCATAGGTTCTCCCACAGGAGTGAGAGTTCTAAGCCCCACATCTAGCTTCCCAGTCTGGGGGTCTGATTGGGAGGAGGAGCCCTGAGAGTATTTGGCTTTGAAGATCAGTGAGACTTCACCACAAGAACTCCACAGGACTGGGGGAAAGAGAAACTCCACTCTCAGAGGGTGTACACAAGATTTCGTGTGCACCAGCACCCAGGGAAAAAACAGTGACTTCATAGGAGCCTGGGGCAGATGTACCTACTGGCCTTAGAGGGTCTCCTGGGGAGGTAGGCGGGTAGCTGTGACTCACTGTGGGGACAAGGACACTGGTGACAGAGACACCAGGGAGTACTCATTGGCATGAACTCTCCTGGAAGCTACAATTTTGAAACCAAACATGGCCCCACCCAACAGACTGTAGGTTCCAGTGCTGGGATGCCTGAGGCAAAACAACCAACAGGATGGGAAAACAGCCCCACCTTTAGCAGACAGACTGCCTAAAGTCTGCTTGAGCCCTCAGCTGACTTGAAGCACACTCCCTGATATAGCACTGCCCACCAGAGGGACAAGACCCAACTCCACCAACCAGTGGGCAGGCATCAGTTCCTCCCACCAGGAAGCAAACACAAGTCTCTTAGACCACCCTCACCCACCAGGGAGCAGACACCAGAAGCAAGAGGAACTACAATCCTGTAGCCTGAGCAAAGGAGCCACAAACAAAGAAAGTTAGACAAAATGAGATGGCAGAGGAATATGTTCCAGACAAAGGAATAAGGTAAACCCCCAGAAGAACAACTAAGTGAAATGGAGATAAGCAATCTACCAGAGAAATAATTCAGAGTAATGAGAGTAAAGATGTTGCAAGACCTTGGAAAAAAAAATTGAGGCACAGACTGAGAAGATACAATAAATATTTAACAAAGAGTTAAAAGATATAAAGAACAAACAGATAGAGTTGAACAATACAAAAACTGAAATGAAAGATACACTTTCTCAGAAAGATAAATTAAGGAAACAATCCCATTTACCATTACATTAAAAGAAATAAAATATCTAGTAATAAATCTATAAGGAGGTAAAAAACCTGTACTCCAAAAATTTGTAAGATGCTGATGAAAGAAATCAGGGATGACACAAACAGATAGAAAGATATGCCATGTTCTTGGATTGGGAAACTCAAAATTGTATAATGACTGTACTACCCAAGGCAATCTACAGTCAATGTAATCCCTATCAAATTACCAATGGCATTTTTTTCAGATCTAGAACAAAAAAATCTTAAAATTTGTATGGAAACACACAAGACCCTGAATAGTCAAAGCAATATTGAGAAAGAAAAATGAAGCTAGAGGAATCAGGCTCCCTGACTTCAGACTGTACTATAAAGCAACAGTAATCAAAACAGTATGGTACTGGCATAAAGACAGATATATAGATCAGTGGCACAGAATGGAAAGCTCAGAAATAAACCCACACTCTATGGTTAATCAATCTAGAACAAAGGAGACAAGAATATACAAGAGAGAAAGTGGTGCTGGTAAAACTGGACAGCCACATGTAAAGGAAAGAAATTGGAACACTTTCTAACACAATACACAAAAATAAACTCAAAATGGATTAGATACCTAAACTTAAGACTGGACAATATAAAACTCTTAGAGGAAATCATAGGCAGAACACTCTTTGACAGAAATGGCTGCAATATCTTTGTGGATCCCCCTCCTAGAGTAATAAAAATAAAAATAAATAAACAGGACCTAATTAAACTTAAAAGCTTGTACACAGCAAAGGAAACCATAAACAAAACAAAAAGACAACCCAGAGAATGGGAGAAGATATTTGCCAATGATGCAACCAATGAGGGATTAATCTCCAAAATATACAAACAGCTCATGAAGCTCAGTATCAAATGGCCAAGAAGCACATGAAAAGATGCTCAACATCTCTAATTATTAGAGAAATGCAAATCAAAACCACAATGAGGTATCACATCCCACCAGTAAGAATGGGCATCAAAATGTTTACAAACAATAAATGATGGAGAGGACAAAAGGGGACCCTCCTACACTGTTGGTGGGAATGTAAATTGGTACAGCCACTATGGAAAACAGTATGGAGGTTCCTTAAAAAACTAAAAATAAAGTTACAATATGATCCAGCAATCCCACTCTTGGGTGTATATCCTGAGAAAACCATTATTGGAAAAGATACATACACCCCAATGTTCATTGCAGCACTATTTACAATAGCCAAGACACAGAAACAATCTAAATATTCATTGATAAATGAATGGATAAAGCATATGTGGTACATATATAATATGGAATATTGCCATAAAAAGGAATGAAATAATGCTATTTGCAGTAACATGGATGGGCCTAGAGATTATCATGCTAAGTAAAGTAAGTCAGACAGAGAAAGACAAATATCATATGATATCACTTATATGTTGGATCTTTAAAAATGAAACAAATGAACTTATTTATAAAACTGAAGCAGACTAACAGACTTAGAAAACAAACTTATGGTTATCAAAGGGGAAAAGTGGGGGAAGGGATAAATTAAGAGGTTAGGATTAACATATACACACACTGTATACAAAATAAATAATCAACAAGACCTTCTGTGTAACACAGGGAACTCTACTTAGTACTCTGTAATAACGTATATGGGAAAATAATCTGAAAGAAATAGATTATGTGTAAGTATAACTTAATCACTGTGTTGTGCACCTGACACTAACACAACATTGTAAATCAACTATAATATAAAATAAAAATTCAAAAAATATATGGCACCATATTAAAACATGTTCATTCTTTTTATTCCATATTTGAAGACATTACTAATCTTTGTGATAAATTTATAGTTTCCTAATCTTAATATATAATTCCTTGGCACAAAATCACGTTCTTTAATTTAAAAAAAGGTGTATATGTTTATATTCAGGAACTAAAATCGCAATAGAAACATGGACCCATGCTACTATATCAACAATATCTATCAGCATAACTGCATGAAGTGTGATAATGAGCTTTAAAGAAAAATATTTTTAAAAAAGACTCCTTAGGGCCAGTGATAATAAAATAATTAAATAAAATTGAGGAGCTTTAGGGCAATTGAATTGTTTAAAAGTATTATATTTTCATCATTAACTTCACAACTGCTAGAATAAGCCCTCAGTCTTCCATGCTTTGTTTTATGATAGATTATTTCCCTACAGTGTATGAAGTAGATTAGAATTGTGACTTAATTTAACACTTTAATTCCTAAAATGTTACATTCTCAGCATAAATGTAAGGGAGTTATTCAAGCAGCATATGCATTGCAGTTCAGATTTTTGGAACTATTAGGTAAAATATCACCTAAATTTATTTTTTGTCTACATGATGATAATATAGCTGTAATTAATAAATATAATCACAAGTAATCAAAATGTGAGCAATAAAAATAATTTAAGAAAGCAATAATCCTAATATTTTATTTGCAGCCTACTTTTCTAAGCATTATCAGTGACATACAACACGTTTCATAAGGTTTTAAAATAGATCTAAATATATTTGCCTTTATCAAAACAATTAACTTTTCAACAAATGAGATGGACTGTATAAAGAATTTTAATGCACACCATCTTTTACATGTTTCTTTAACATAGTTGCCAGAAAGGCAGCTATAAAAAAAAAAAATGAATTCAGTCAGTGTTGTTGCTTTTTCTTGTCTTAACAGTATCTGGAAATATGAGGCTATACCCACACATACACACATTCTACTATTTACTATGTATTTATTATATATATTTATTCTTTTTATTATTATTATATATATTTATTCTTTTTTTTTTTTTTTTTTTTTTTTTTTTTATATTTTTTTTTTTTTTTTTTTTTTTTTTTTTTTTTACCAAAAGCAGCTATAATGTTGATAAATGTCTCTTCCAGGCTTCCCTACAAGCAGGGTCTTGCAGGGAATTTATGAGCTAACAAATTAGGTGATAGATGTAGGAAGTCAAAGGAAGCACACATGAAGAAAGAGGTAAGTGATGCAAAGGAAAGAAGAAGAGCAAATATAGAGTTTATTACTGAGCTGGCCTCTGTTTCATAAGCACATATGATTTTTCAGTCTGGCTGAACATCTTCCAAGGGGGTTTGTGATACTTATGCATCTGCAAACAGTTCATCTAAGGGGATGTCTGAGAGAGAATTCATTTGCAGATACTTCCCATCTCCTGCCTCCATTTAGTCAAAGTTTCCTTCAAAGGGAGTTAATGCTCCTGTACTTTTAGACTCTCTCATCTAAACTCTTCAAATGTTCTGGGAAACCGGGTGCTCCTCTCTATGAGTTTGTGCTTCACCTTAGTGTGTACATTGTGAAAGTGGTCAGGGATTTCTTCTCGAGAGCTCAGCCCTTCTCTATCTGGATACTCATGGAATTTTTATGTCTTGGAATTCATATTCCATACTGATATCAAAATGTACTACAAGCCTCCCAGGTAATATGAAGACAGATGTGTCTGCTTTTCTAAGGATTTGACTTACATAAATATTCAAGTACAAATTTGAGAAGCAATTCTCCAGAAGTTTGGTTGTATCATTCCTATTAAAACAAAAATCTGATAAGTGCAGCAATGAAAAATTGATGTGTGTAAAAAAAAAATCACATTTATTTATTTAAATCAATTTTAATTTGTTTCTGGCTCCCAACCAAACTGTGGGCAATTGTATTTCTGTCATAATTAGCATTTGTTTTCTACCAATCCTATAGAGCATCAGAACGTTTTACTTCAGGGAATCCTCCTGATCCTGAGTCATGGTTACACACTGGTTACCACTGGAATACATAAGGGGTCAGACAGTATGATCATTTCAGGCCCTATGGGTTGGCTTTCTTGTTCTTTGCTTAGGGAATGGGAATCTTTCACAAGGCTTTGTGCTGAATTGTTAGATCCCACAGATGTCAGCTATTTTGTGTAAGGTCATGAACTTTCCTGAGGTGAGGTCATAGAACAAGAGGCATATCACTCCATCTCTCTGTGCTTCCCAAGGAACATTGCTATTTCTCAGCATACATGAATTCTCTATTCTTTTTAACTTTAGTCTCAAATCACTTCTCTATTTCTCTTCTCTATGTGGGATACTTGCATTTTATCTTCAGAGAATTTATGAATGGTAGAAAGAGACTTCAACACATACATTTGTTAAAATTTTTCTACAAATTAAAAAAAAATCAACTTTATGCATGAATTCTAGGAGACTTAAAATTTCATTCCAATCTCAAAAAATTCATCCAGGGATTTGGAGAAAAAAGAGGAATATTATTATTATTTGCTAACATCAGTATAAGCTTGTCTGAAACTAAACAAGGACAGTTTGAGAAATGAAAATTATTGATGAGTCTTATTTATGAATATTGATAAGTGCTGACACATTGTATCCTTCAGGATAGGCCAGGTAATGCTGTGGTACAAGAAGTTCCTAAATCTCAAATGTTTAAAAGAAAAAAGTTTATTTCCTTTATATCCATTGTTTGCTGTCAAAAGAAATCTGCTTAAGAAATCACTAAGTGAACCAGGAGCTCACAAGCTCCATGCCAACATGAACTTGGAAGGAGGAAAATAATTCTGAACTATCCAAACTTTTAATTATATATTGTAACCCAGAAGCAGCATATATGTCTTTCATTCATAATGCATTGGGCAAATCTAGAGCTGAGCAGAAAGGAGAGAAAAAACAACTATCAACAATAAGCACTAAGACTAGACAGCTAGCTAGAAATGTCTACAAAGATAATGACCAAGTTGCATTTATTTCAGGAAAAAAGATAGTTAAACATTAAAAAAATCTATAAATGAGACTAATAATATTAAAATATAAATAGGACATTACAAGAAAAATGGAATAAAAGATTATCCTAATACATGAAAATAAGAATTAGGTAAAATTCAACATCCATTCATGATTTTTAAATGTGGAAACAAATAAACAAACAAAAACAAAAGGAAACAAAATAAAAATTAAAGAAAATCACAATAAATTAAAAGTTATCTATAAAAATATACATCAATTATAATATCACCAAAAACTGTAGAGCACATGATAATTAAACTCTAAAAAAATACATTAATAATTATTAAAAGCTATCTAGAGGATCAAAATAAATGAAGAAAGATACCATAGTCCTACATTGAAACTATCAGTAAGTCAAAGTTCTTGATTCTTCTAATGTAGTTATGTAGTATAAATGCAATTCCAATCAAAATCACGTTTTTAGGGCTTCCCTGGTGGCGCAGTGGTTGAGAGTCTGCCTGCCGATGCAGGGGACACGGGTTCATGCCCTGGTCCGGGAAGATCCCACATGCCATGGAGGAGCTGGGCCCTGAGCCATGGCCGCTGAGCCTGCGTGTCCGGAGCCTGTGCTCTGCAATGGGAGATGCCACAACATTGAGAGGTCCACGTACCGGAAAAAAAAAAAAAAATCACGTTTTTAAAAATAAAAATCTGAATTTAACATTAATATGAAAATGTAAAGTTCAGTGGAATGGAGGAAGGAAAGTTTCCATAACAGTCATCAAAATTTACTACATAGCTAAATGAATAAGATAGTAGGTATTGGTATAGTGGCAGAAAAATTGGCACATTGATCAGACTTCACAATACAAAACCAGACATACCTGTGTATGAACACTTGGTAGATGGAAGTGGTATTGCAGATCAGTTGGGAAATGATGAGGTTTTCAATGCATTGACAATTGTCTATCCATAGGGGAAAAATGAATAAGTATTCACATAATTAAAAAATTAGCCCTTGGTAGATAAGACAGCCAAATTCTATAAGCAAAATTAAAATTTAGAGGACAGTGTAGAAAAATATATTAAGACCATAATGTAGGAAGAGATTTTTAAAACAACAAGCATAGAGTGCTAACTTAAAAGATTGATCAATTTGGTTACATTAAAATTTAAAAGTTCTGCTCTCCAAAAAATAACAAGAGATAAGTCAAACCACAAACTGGGAGTCAATATTTAAAACACATATAACCAAAAAATAAAGCACTTCTATAAATTAATGTAAAAAGATAAATAACATTCCAACTGAAAAAAAGCCATTATTCAAAAGAAAAAGCACATTTGAGGAATATGTATCTAAAAAGATGCTCAAAATTGTTATTCATTAAGAAAAAGCAATACAATTATGTTACCTTCACTAGAGACTGTCAAAAATTAAAATGCTGGAGAATACCAAGTGTTAGAGAAAATGTATATCTAGGGGATGCTTATACATTGCTGTTTGAAATGTAAATTGGTATAATCACTTTAGAAAACAAGTCAGTGTTATTATGTAAAGTTAACTTATCACATATAGTACATTCCAGAAATTTCACTCCAACATATTTACCTGAGAGAAAATCTTGCTCATGTGTCACAGAGCAGATACACAAGAATATCTATAACACCATGGTTTGTAATAACAATATTTTTTTTTAGAAAAGGAAATAACCAAATTTTAAAAGTATGGGTAAGTGAACAAATTGTACTATAGTTAATTTTACAAGACTGTATTAGGAGAGTGACATCATCAATATGGTGACATAGGTGACTCCTGACTTCAGTCCTTCTCACAAAAGACAATTTAGCAACTATCCATAAACTAATCATTGCTGAGAAAATCCCAGAACCTGAAAGTGAGGCTGAAGCATCTCTCTGGACAAGAAAGATCAAGAAGGATGCATTAGAAAGATAAGAGGACCAGCTACACTTTGACTGTATTGTCCCTCCTCCCAGGCCACCACAGTTCCCCAATGGGAAAGCTCCCTGAGCCTACAATTTCTCCAATGGGAAACAGAGAACCCAAGGTGGTTATCCAGCTTCCCCAGCATTGGAGGACCCTTCAGAGGCCCACTTGGGTCTTATCTCATGAAGATCACTGGGGAATCTGCAGAGCTTAAGCGCTGGGGATCATATAGAAACAATAAGGTGGCATGGCTTACAGCAACTGTTACTCAGATCTTAGCAGACTATATTCCTGCTTGCAGTGGGGACTGAGCAGAGATCTTGGACAGTGGCTTTGTGTATCTGCAGAGCCCAGTCAATAGCCCTGTCTGGTCAGGGAGCTTGGTTGGCAGCTCTGTGGTTGGGATCTTTAGCCAATGGGTTGTACCATCCATAGAACCCTTTCTTCAGTTCATCCTGACTGCTGAGCCAATCTCATCCCCATGGGATGTGTGGCCACAGATGCCCTGTGCTATGGCACACATGGAACATTTTCTAAGATAGATCATATGACAGACCACAAAACAAACCTCAACAAAATTAAAATGATAGAAATTATGCCAAGTATCTTTTCTGAGCAAAATGGTAAGAAACTAGAAATCAATAACAGGATGAAAGCCAAAAAATTCAGAAATACATGGAAATTAAAAATTTTAAAAATCCTGAATAGGTTAAAGAAGAAAACCAAAGGAAAGTAAAAAAAATGCCTTGAGACAAATGAAAGTAACATACCAAATCTTCTGAGAAGCAGCAAAAACTTTCCCAAGAGGGACGTTTACAATGATAAATGTCTACATTAACAAAGAAAAAAGATCACAAATAAACAATAACTTTACATCTCAAGGAACTAGAAAAGAATAACATATTAACCTCAAAGTTTTCAGAGGAAGGAAGATAATAAAGATCAGAGCAGAAATACATGAAATAGAGAAGAGAAAAACAATAGAAAAGATGAACAAAACAAAAGCTGTTTTTGGAAAATATACACAAAATTGACAAATCCTTAGCTAGACTAGCTAGGAAACAAAAAGAAGACTCATATAAATAAAATCAGAAATGAAAGGGGAGCCATTACAAACAACACTACAGAAATAAAAATGATCATAAGAGATTACCAGAAACTACTGTAGACCAACAAATTGGATAAACTTATAAAAATGGATAAATTTCTAGAAATATACAACCTACTAAGACTGAATCAGGAAGAATTAGAAAATTTGAACATATTAATAAGTGAATAGGTTGTATCCATAACTGAAAACCTGCCAACAAAGCAAAGCCCAGGAGAGGTGGTTTCACTGGTGAATTCTACCAAACACTTAAAGATGAATTAACATCAATCCTTCTAAAACTACCCTAAAATATGCAAGAGCAGAGAACACTCTCAAACTCATTTTATGAAACCAGCATTACCCCAGTACTAAAGGCAGAAAAGGATACTACGAGAAGAGAAAACTGTAGGCCAGTATAACTTATGAATAAATATATGCAAAATTCTCAATAAAATATTAGCAAACTGAGTTCAGTAGCACATTTAAACTATCATACACCATGATCAAGTGGGATTTACCTCTGGGATGCAAAAATGGTTTAACATAGGCAAATCAGTAATTGTGATACACCACATTAACAAAATGAAAGATAAGAATTGTATGATCATCTCAGGAGACACAGAGAAAGCATTTGATAAAATACAATATCCTTTTATGATAAAACTGTACAATGAATTGGGGATAGAAGGAACACACCTCAACAGAACCAAGGCCACATATGACAAACACACAGCTAACATCATACTCTGTGATGAAAGGTTGAAAACTTTTCTTCTAAGGTCAGGAAGGAGAAAAGGGTGCCCAGTCTTACTGCTCCTTTTTAACAGAGTATTGGAAGTCTTAGCCAGAACAATCAGGCAAGAAAAAGAAATAAAAAACATCAAAGTCATAAAGGAAAAATAGATGTTCTGTTTGCAGATGACATGATTTTATATATTAAAAAAAATCCTAAAGGCACCACCAAAGAGGAGTTAGAACTAATAAATTCAGTAAATTTCCAGGATACAAAATCAACATACAAAACTCAGTTGCATTTCTATACACTAATAATAGAAAATCTGAAAAAAATAGGGGAAAATCCCATTCATGATAGCATCAAAAATAATAAAATACTTCATAATAAATTTAAGCTGGGCTGCAATAAACTATACATTGAAAACTATAAGATATTTATGAAATAAACTGAAGAGAACAGAAATAAATAAAAAGATTTCCTGTGTTCATGGACTAGAAAAATTATTGTTGAAGTGTCCATACTACTCAAAGCCATCCATATATTCAATATAATCCCTATCAAAATTCCAATTTATTTACAGAAATAGAAAAAACAATCTTAAAATTTATATGGAATCATGAAAGTTCCCAAATATCCAAAGCAATCATAAGAAAGAAGAAGAAAGCTGGAGACATCACACTTCCTGATTTTCAACTATATTACAAAGCTATAGTAATAAACAAAAGTGTGACACTGGCATAAAACAGATTCATATACCAATGGAACAGAATCAAAAGCCCAGAAATAAACTTAAGCATATATGGTCAAATAACATTTGACAAGGGAGCCAAAATTACTCAACCAGAAAAATAAAGTCTCTTCAATAAATGGGGTTGGGAAAACTGAATATTTATATGCAAGAAATTAAAACTCTATATCACACTGCTCACAAAAATAAAATTTAAATAGATTAAATATCTAAATGTATTACCTGTAACTGTAAAACTTCTAGAGGAAAAAATCTTCTTAACATTGATCTTGACAATGACTTTTAGAAATGACACCAGAAGTCCAAGCAAAAGCAAAAAAAAAAGGTGGGGGGCGACTACATATTTGGTTAAAACTAAATGTTACTCCATAGCAAAAGAAACCGTTAACAAAATGAAAACTATGGAATGGAAGAAAATATTTGTTAATCATATATTTCTTAAAGGGTTAATATCCAAAGTATTATGATTTGTGATTTATATTTATGATTCTCATAAATCTCAATAGTAAAAAGAAGTCTGGTTAGAAAATGGGCAAATATCTAAATAGACATTTTGCTAAAGGTGATATGCAAACTGCCAATAGGTACATAAAAAGACATTCAGCATCATTTATCATCACGAAATTGCAAATCAAAACCACAATGAGTTATCTTCTTACACTTGTTAGAATGGTCCCTTGTTATTACTTTGGGACCACACAGATAATCCAGGCTATCTCCAGATTTTAATATCAGCTATTTAACAACCTAATTCCATCTGCTACCATCATTCCACTTTACCGTGTACCATAATATTCATAGACTTCAGGGTTTAGTAAATGACAACTTTGGAGGGGCATTATTTTGCCTATCATAATATCATTTTTATAAAACTCAAAATCAGATTGAGCTACAATATATAGTTCAGGCATAAATAGTCAGATGATACAACTACAGCACAGAAAGAAAGGATGTTAGACACAAAGTTTAAAACAGGGGTTGCCTTTTGGTAAAACAGGTGATGAGCTATGGAAGAAATTCCTAAGTAGATGAAAGTTATTGTCCATGTTTTTGGGTTGGAAAGTTGCTTAAGGATGTTTATTAGTGATGCATAAACAATAATTTCTATAAATATTACTTATATTTTAGAATATGACATATATTTTAAAAACATAAAATGAAAAAAAAAATAACCAAAATTTTAGAGCAAGTCACATGAATATCTGAGTAAGAAATGAGTGTTCCGTGATAAGGGAACAATAAGTGCAAACCTCCTAAGAAGGAATTGGAATGTTCAAGAATCTCACTTAATACAGCATAAATTCAGTCTTATATAGTTATATTCATATACTACATACAATATATGCAGTATTAATAAAGAATATATGTAAACATATGTATAAATTAAAAGAATTTAAAAATAACTCAACAGTACTATGTTTTCATTCTTGTTTTAGCTCCAACATAAGTTATGGATAATAATTTTGTGTTCCATTGGTCTAATTTCCCATCTCAATAGTATGAGGTAATAGTGTAGAATAGTATCGAAGCTTTGTCTCATACAATTTTTTACTCAGCCATAAAAAGGAACGAAATTGGGTCATTTGTAGAGACGTGGATGGACTTATAAGAGTCTGTCACACAGAGTGAAAGAAGTCAAAAAGAGAAAAACAAATATTGTATATTAATGCATATATGTGGATTCTAGAAAAACGATACAGGTGAACCTATTTACAGGACAGGAGTAGAAGCTCAGATGTAGAGAATAGACTTGTGGACACTGGGTGGGTTGAGAAATTGGGAGGCTGGAATTGACATATATACACTACTATGTGTAAAACAGATAGCTAGTGAGCGCCCTTTGTATAGCAGGGAGTTCAGCTCAGTGCTCTGTGGTGACCTAGATGGGTGAGATGAGGGGGTGGGTGGGATGGGGGGATTGGGTGGGAAGGAGGTCCAAGAGGGAGCTATATGTATGCATATAGCTGATTCACCTTGTTGGGCAGCAGAAACTAACACAACATTGTAAAGCAACTATACCCAATTAAAAACTTTTTTTTTCTTTAAATTTAATACTAATATCTAGTTAGACTTATGCTAGGCACTATCGAGAATCCAACAGATATCCTTTCTTTTTTTATAGAAAAATATTTCTTCACATTAAATTACTTTTTGGTATGGAGTGGGTAAAAATCAATATAAGCTGATTTATTATTTAATGTATTAACTGCTATATGGTAGATAATAATCTATATTCTAGTTTCACATAATTCACTCTCCAACAGACAAAATAACTGATATTTAACTTTCATAAAATAGTCAATCTATTCATTTCCTACTGTTTTATCCCCCCAGATATTATGATCATTTTATTATTTATTTCAGGCTGTTCTACTCCAAAGACTTTACCATGGTTTTGCTTATGCAAATATTACAAGTTTGTTAGGGTTCTTGTTGCAGTAATGGAGCCTGGAGGTCTTTTATTGAAATAACTAATTGAAATATTTAATTGGGTCCTATGGTGATTTCTTACCTGTATATACACTTGAGAAAAAGTGTTTCCACGTCAGGATTTAATTTTCTTTTGACTGTATTATGTACTTTTAAAACAAGTACAAAATAATGATAAAAAATCATAAAATTATTTATGTAATTCAAAATTTGTTAGAATAGCTTAATATACTTGTTAATGAGTTAGCAAGATTTCTTGTAGTGAGAACAAAAGTAAATAATTTTGTAATATTGTAGAATCTAAAATAAAGAAAAAGAGGAGGAGAAAAAGAACTAGCAGAAGAATAAGGAAAAAGAATAGAGGAAAGAAAGATTAAAAATAACAAGTTATATGAGCAGGAATGTGAAGTAATCCACAACATATTTCTGTAGTAGCAAATTATTAATGGATTCATGCCACAAATTTTCTTCTACCCTCATATCTCAATTCAAACCACTTTTTTAAGGAATTTTTAGAACTGGAAGCAAGAATATTTACTTCTCTGGATCTTTCAAAAAGTGCCTAGAAAATTCCATGTGAAGAATTTTTCTTGAGGTAATTAATTCACAACTCAATTTTAGCATATAAAATTACATTTAAATTGTCTACTTACTTATTGGTTGCTTCTTCTTATTTGCAAACTTTTTAAGAAGAAGAAATATATTTTAATTATTCTGCCTAGTCCATTGCAGTACATAGTAGGTGTTAATAAATGATAATTTACTGAATGACTTACATTGCCAACTGCAACATATAACACAAGCAAAATGGTTAAAATGCAGTCAGGTTTTTGTTTTTTTTTTAAATTTTGGACATGGATCATCACTTAAGAGTTCATATCATCCAATAACCTCAATTTTAGCAGCAAGTAAACAGTTACAGAGGGAAAAAAAGATCATGTCCATATTTGTACAACCAGGGGAAATACAAAGCTAGAAATACCATGATCCCTGTAATGAAAAAATTGAGGAATTGAAAGTGTTTTAAAAGAAATCTTTTGCCATAATATTATCAACTAATTAGATAAGCATAACACTTAAGGAAAGTATATATTATTGGAGAGATAATAATAATTTCATTGTAATTATTGTTAACCTGTGCATAAATCATGGTTAGAGTTCTATAGTGAAAACGCAAAATAGATATAAAATTTGAGAGCTACTAATTTATATAACACGATTTATTATCTAAAATATTTATGTTGCATGGTAGGTGATTCCCTATATTCTAGATCTGCATAGAAAGTAGTGGTATTATCTAGTGAGTAGTAGTTTGAAGTTCCATTTTGCAAAAGGGATGACAGTGTCATCCTATGTGGCAATATCATGTCATTAGTTTTTCTATTTCTATATTTGTCTTAAATAATCACATTTATTTCACATACTCAGAATTTATTTTTGTTGTTGTTGTTGTCTTTTTAAGATTTCCATTGGTGAACACCTAAGGCATTTGGTTGAAATCCTAGAAAATTATTTTATACCCTAGGACTAAGAACAAAACCAAAATAATTCCCCTTTGCTCAAGCCTCAATATTATAAAAGTAACCCACAATTCATAACTACCTGCCAAAATAAAGCAATATACTCTATAAAGGTATATAACACAAACTAAACTCTCTAAAGTATACTTTTTTTTAAATGTCCAGAAAATTTAGAAAACAAAGCAAAGTTAAATATAAAAAGAAGTAAGAAGAAAAAATGTCTTGCAATCAAGGGAAAGGATAGTCAATGTAAGGAGATCCCATGGATCATCTATACAGTGATATTAGTAGACAAGAATATTAAAATTAAAATATATTCAAAATTTTTCAGAAAAAGTAGAAAAAGTGATTGAAGATGGATTGTTTTGGTAAGAAAAATTGAAAAATTGAAGTAGAGCCAACTTTTATATGAATGAAGGAGAACCACAATTTTATAGCTGAAAAATGAGATATCTTATTTAAAAATTACCAAAATTTAAAACAAAGACATAGAGGCAAAAAAAAAAAAAAAACAAAAAACTAACAGAGTCTAAGCCCAGTGGGATAATATCAGACAGTTTACCATATATACCAGTAGAATCCTAGAAGCAAATGGAAGAGAGAAAGATACAGAAATTAACTGAAGAGATCATATTTAATTTTTCTCATGACTTTTGAAAGACCAATCTTTATGTCCAAGAGACTCAGCAAACCCTAGAAACTCGCACATAGGCACATCATAGTCAAACTGATGAAACTAAAGATAAGGAAAACAATCATTAAAAAGCATGAGTATAATATAAATAAATAGTACATATAGTATAATAAAAAATAAAGATGATGCCTCTAGTCAGAACCATATAATACAGAGCAAAATGGGATTACATTTTTAAAACATTTTTAAAGGAAAAATAAGACCTGTCAATCTATAATTCTATACCCAGTGAAAATATACCCTTAAAAAATAAAGGCCAATTAATACATTTTCAACAACAAAAAGCTGAGATGTGTGCCACCAGTAGATATTCACAACAAGAAATACTAAAGAGAATTTCTTCTAGCTGAAGATAAATAGTTGCAGATAAAAGCCAACATCTGACTAAAGAAAAGAACATCACTCAAAATGGTAATTATGTGAGTAAAGGGCTTCCCTGGTGGCACAGTGGTTGAGAGTCCGCCTGACGATGCAGGGGACGCCAGCTTGTGCCCCGGTCCGGGAAGATCCCACATGCCACGGAGTGGCTGGGCCCGTGAGCCATGGCTGCTGAGCCTGCGTGTCCGGAGACTGTGCTCCGCAATGGGAGAGGCCACAACAGTCAGAGGCCCATGTACTGCAAAAAAAAAAAAAAAAATTATGTGAGTAAATATAAGAGGAACATGTCAAGAATTATTAGAAGGCTATGGATTATTTAAATAAAATATAATATGTATGTGAGTTTTATAACATATGCAGTAATAAAATATATACATCATAATTACAAAATTATTAATTCCTCAGAATGATGTAACAAAAACAAATTAAAAAGTGAATAAATTAAAAGATGAATTTTTCAGATAACATTACTTCAAAATATATGTAGCAAATATTGACAAAACTGAAAAATAAAGTTGTCACATTAACTTCCTCCAATCTCTTCTCACAGGGTATAAATGCCTACATATTTCATTTTGTTAAAATATTGAGTCTTTGGAGAAATTTTTTAACATTTTTACTATCAATTTCCAACAACATTTCAATGGTAAGTAATGATTTTAGCTGTTTGGTGTCTACTATAGAAGCATAGGTATTCTTTGAACTAATCAATATTAATAAGTGTATAAAACCAAGCTCAAATTTGCAAAATTAGAAATTTATTTTGTGAAGAAAAAGATAAAAATTTAGATGTTCTGTATTATTTATGTGCCTTTGATGGAACAGGGAAATGACCATAAACTGCATGAGGGTAGGGGACATTTTCTATTAATTTCTTAGTATATTCCTAGTGCTGGTGGAGTACTTAGCACATAGTAGAAAAATCAATAAATAATTATTGAATAAATGAATAGATCTTTTAACCAATGTGCTAGTTTCACAAGCTTCTTAAGTTCTTCAACAATCTGATTTTTTGTACTGTGTTTGTGTGGCTATAAATACATAATATGCAAACATACTAAATCACAAGAATATAAATTATCTCCTAAAGGCAAGACACAAATGTATACTTCTAGCCTGAAGTTATGCTGAAAGGGAAGCTTAAATAACCTGAAAGAAGAAAAACAGAAGAGGTAATGGGAATACATGTAAAACTGCTGCATAATTAAGTTGTATTCCATAAAGGGTTATACAATTCAAACTTCATTCTTGAAAAGGTGACATACTTACTATGTAATTATTATGCTGTTATTTACACCATGATGATTTTACCATATTACACCATGATTATTTGTGGCAGCACTAACATATAGAATGTATGCATATATATATATATTTGTGTGTGTGTTTATATATATAACATATATGATAGTCAATCTTATGTGACTTTAGATGAGATTGAACCGTGGAATCATTTCAAACTTCACAAGGTTATTTGTGTTAAGAATCTACTTCAAGTAAGAGAATTGGATCATTTCAAAATTTGGACTAAAATGTGACTCAAAAAAAAAAAAAGGAAAAACGAAAAAATATGAGCAAATAAATATGTGATATTTTTCTACTCTATTGGGTTAAGAGGGAGAGATTTTCTAATATCTTATTCTTACTTATTTTTCCCCGTAGTTGATTAAGATGTTTTGGAAAAAAAATAAACAAAATAAACTAACCAATAATATCTTGCCCTTCTTTGTCTTACATACTTACTGTTCTCAGAATGGAATAACAGAATAATATAAGAACTCTATCAGAATATTTCTTCTATGATGTCCAATAAGGCTTAAAGAAATGGAATACTTGGACAAAATGGAGATTAAAATCACACAGTTTAGGGACAGATTGAGAACTTTAGTAGGCAAAGAAAGAGACACTAAATAATATTCACTGATCATAGTGTTATCACAGATGGATACTGTTACCTTTATATAGGGGTTGGGTAGTTTGAGGTGATAATAACATTTCAGAAGGGGAAGAATGGACTCTGAAACTAGATTGTTGTTTTTCAAATCCTTACTCCTTTATTAATTAGCTCTGTGACCTTGGGCAACTCACACTATATACATATAGTGTGAGTATATATATATATATATATATATATATATATATATATATATATATAATCTCAGTAATTGTACCTACTTCATGGGTTCGTTTTGAGTGTTAACTAAGTCCACATCCATAATCTCTTACTTGAAATCCTCAAGCAGAGGGGTGTTTTATAATTTTTCTAATTTTAGAAAGATGAAATGATATTTACACTGAAATATTCCCAGTGGGTTATAAAGCCCTTTGACATTTTTGTAGTGAAAGTTTCCTATATCTACATCAAGTGGGATTAATAAAAATTGTGAACTACCTCTTGATGGATCAAATCAGGTTTTGCAGTAAACAAATTTGCACCAAACATGAAATAACTTTCAGTTTTCAGAGCTTTGTGGATCAAACTGCAGAAAATGAATCTGTATATGGAAAGCATACAGAACTGTGCCTAGAGAATGAAAGTATTTGTTAATAAAAAGGAATATGTTAACTCTACTGCACTATGTATGGATCAGGTCATATTTGGAGTATCTAGTTCTAGACGCTTCATTTTCTGTGTAGCATGACACACTAGCAAATGCCACATAGGATATTTTTACAACTGTATATGTTAGCTGAACGGGAGAAAGCACAGTTTTATTCATTCTACACCTGTCTCCTTAAACTAGGCTAACCCACATTCATATTTCAACCTGGCTTTCCAATAAAATGAGTCAAAAACTGTGAGTTCCGTGGGAAACTGCTTTCCATCTTTGATCCAGACTTTGTTGGGCTTGCTCCCTGTATAACTGCCACCTCTGGCTCTGTACTCCATTCACTACCTCCATCTGGCATTCCTTGATGTAGTATTGGCCTGATCCTTTCCTGCCTAGATTTTAGCTTTGTCTTCTACTAATGCCTCAGTTTCCATACTGATGGAGAGGAAGAGTCCTTTCAAAACTACTCTCCACCACTTCTTCCTGTGTCTTTAAATAAGAGTTGTTGGTTAGAATATGAAGTAGCTCAAACTGTGTACTCATGAGACTAGAACCAGCACCAGAGTTGACATAATGATAATGAACAGGTAGACTTCCGCTAATATAAGTAAATATGTAAAGCTGTTAACAGCACTACAGACTGTTTCACCAAATGATGTGCCTCTTTCAATGCTGAATGACCAAACATTTTGATTATTGGCAAAGTACTTGGTTAATGGAAAGAAGTTTAGCTGTCAGATTACCTACACTGTGAATATTCTATAGCTCTAGTAATAAACTACTGCATTATATAATTCAGTCTTTTTTGTTTTTTTGTTTTTTTTTTCGGTAAGTGTACCTTTCACTGTTGTGGCCTCTCCCGTTGCGGAGCACAGGCTCTGGACACGCAGGCTCAGTGCCATGGCTCATGGGCCCAGCCACTCCGTGGCGTGTGGGATCTTCCCGGACCGGGGCACGAACTCGTGTTCCCTGCATCGGCAGGCGGACTCTCAACCACTGCACCACCAGGAAAGCCCCTTATAATTCAGTTTTTGATTAACAATCTCTGAAATATTTCATTGAAACACTTTGTAAATATGTATACTTGAAATGTGTACATATTTCATATTTGCATAAAGGCAGACAATTTCAAGCTAAGTAAATTTATAAAATCTAGGCTGAACCTAGTTTTTACATTTGTTTGGGGGTGGGGTGGTGGGCAGAGAACAAGAAAAAAGTGTAGATTAATAGTTTTTCTAAAATATGAGGTGGTGCTGTTTTGACATAACTTCTCTGTATGTTCAGCTATTTTGGGACAGTATTGATTTATTAAAGAAATAAATACCTAAAATAATTATTTTGACCCTGCTGAGAATATTAAGATTCCTGAGAAAGGTACATGCTGAACCTCCAGTGAGATCTCTGTGGGAGAAATAAAGTGAATTCCCTTCAAGGAAGTAAGGAACTTCTGTGAATTTCTTTTCTGTCAACTTGGCTAAACACGTTAAGTAAAATTTAGTGAATAAGGTACAAAAAAAAAAAAAAGAAAAAAGGAGCAGGTGGTTGAAAATTGATTCAAATAATGAATTGCTTTTAATACTTGAAACACGTTAAGGTAATTAGAATAAATTTTGTTAATATCTGCAACCATTCAAATATGAGATTCTTGTCAAATATAGTTTGCCTTTTCTACTGTTGAAACAATTCAGAAAATAAAATAGAAAATCCTTAAAAGGAGACTAGATTAATATTAATTTTCTATAAGGAAGAACTCTGAAAGAAATTCTATAAATTGATACTCATTATGCCAATCATGTATTGTACTTAATTATTTGAAACATATTTGAGTGAGGAGGTAAAATGTCTTTTGTTGTTTTTGTTGTTATGTTCCAGAAGAACAATGATGAATGCCTTTCTTTACTCACCACATAACATGACAACAGGAGACACACATTATTAGAAAGGCAGCTATGTCCTGCCTTCTAAATTCTTCAGGAAGAACAGGTGTGTTGATTGCTAAACCTACTAAGAGATTAAAATATTTAGCTATACTTTTTAAATTAGCCATTCAATTCACGTTCTCCTCCTTCCTCATGAGATAAGGGATGCATAGTGAGCTGCCAGAAATCTGACTATAAAACAATGTGTTGTTTTTGTTAGACTCATGCTACAAACCCTGTTTTGAATAGTGCACAACAGCTCTAGACCCTCATTTATAATAGCCACATATTTCCAGTTAAATGAAACTCATCTAAAATGCAATGTTAAAATCAAATTGTATAACATTTACTTGTTTTCATTGTATCTCTCCTCATATAATAAAACTAGCTGGAGTGTTTTAGATGGTTTGGATAATTCAGTAAGAAATTATTTCATGCTTGTTTTGGGACTAATGCAAAGCCAGTCCCTTTTACAGTTTAGAACCTGTGGGAAATGTGAGAAGAGAGAAAGCTGAGGAGAAAGCGGAAGATTTAGAACTGCTTAATCTAACCACAGATCAAGAGGAAAGAATGGGGAATAATCCATTTCCACAGCAGAGGGGAACTTTACTTTTGTTGGACAGCATCGTTACTAGTTATCTCAAAAAGCTGGAATGACAACAACTATATAATGGCATCACTGTGTAATTGATGATATTTTAAAAAGAAAAACAGAAATGCAACTTAGAGTATGAAGATAGTAAGCTCAAGGAGCTTCATGCAGTTTGTTTTTGAGTCCTGCAACCATTATGATAAGAAATTAAACTCCATGTATACATATATATTTAATGTTTGTTAAGTATGAAAATATCAATACTTCATTGGGTTTTCAGAATTAAACAAGAAAAGTCTATTAAATTATATATTATGGAGAGAATTTCCTTAAAGCTGATTGCATGTCTGTTAACAAAATCAACATTGACAAAGGCAATATCCACCATTTTTCATTTGTGCAATAAATGGATGTATTGTAAATTCCACAAGTACAGGAATAATTTCTGATTACAATTTCTGTACTAAACCTAGTATAATACTATATAGAGCATGATTACCATTAACTTAAGCTACCTTATCATTGTGACTTTGTTCCTTTCATTTTGATTTAATGGCAAATTAATAATATTTTTATTAAAATGTTTATTGTAAAGTGGTTACTCTCTTTGATGCATACGTCTTGTTTAAGGAGGGAAATTTGTGGTCTTCCACTCTATGCCTGTAATGTTTCATTGCTATTTCTCTGCAAGGCTAAGTAAGCTTCACTTTAAGTGTCTAGCAAACTAGTAAGTAGAGGGACAGATAAAAGAAAAGATCACTTTATTTCACTTATGCTGATCAACTCTGTATTAGCAAATAATGTAGTGCTTAAAATTTTATTGCCAAGAGATCTGACCCTGACATTATGAGTCAGTTATAGGAATCCCGATACTTGTGTACATTATGGTAATAACAGACTTTGGGGCCAAAGTTAGCCTTTAAACAAGTCAATAAGACATGGGATTTAATGACTTATCAAGATGTCCAGCAAGGTTAAATATTAACTAGAATGAAGGATGATAATTATCAGTAAAGTGCTTTCATTTCTTATTTCTATTCTTTTCTGCATGCTCTTTTTCTGCTTTTCTCTCTTTGTAATTATTATTTCGGTCAAAAAAGGATTTGTGGACAGATATACAGATGATAAATAGAAAGACTGACACTGGGGGTATGATTCTGCTTTTCTTTTATCCTTCTTGTTACCAGATTACTAGAGTAGAGTAGCAGAACTCACCTGGTTTTACAATACTGCTGTTTCCATTTCCCTTAAACTTTCTGTTACACATTTTCATGGCTTTGTTCACGTGGCATCAGGCATACCTTTATATCTTTATTTATCTGGAAAATTCTTATTCATCTTTTATCACTAATCTCAGTCATGTCTCCTCTAGGAAGTATTTCCTGAAAGCCACGTTGTGTTGAATGACTTGCTTGCACACCACACTATATATACTCAGTCTTATCACAACATTTCCAAAAGGCATTATCTCTTTAGAAGTGCCTTAAGGGAAAGGACTTTATCTCTTTCATCTTTGAGACACATGTACAGAGCAGCACTTGAGCATAGCAGGTAGTTAACATATACATTGAATTCACTGCTTTTGAATGCACTCTCTTGCAACTTACAAATATTTATTTAAAATTTATCCATAGATTTTGAACTTTCTTGTGTTTTTTATTAATTGCTTTGTTAACGGCAATTTAGTGTTCAATCATAGGATTTCAATCATGTATTTGTAAAAGTTTTGATCCTTTATTTTGATGTTAATAAATTTATAAAACATTAAAATTGACTCAAAAAGAATGATAAAGTGTGAAAGGTCTAATAAACACAGCAAATAAAAAATAGAGGCAAAAGGAAAAATGAATATAAATGGCATTTAGATGATTATGACACTTTTGGGAAAAAAAAATCAAGCACTGATTAATTCTCGGCACAAAACTTAATGCTAAATAAATACTTTTTAGATAAATAACAAATTTATTAAAAACTGAAGAAATATGGGTGAATATTTATGTTTTGTCTATAAAAAAGATATTTCTAAATATAAAATTTATATAATGTTATAATGACAAACAACATGGAAAGATTTGTCAACATAAACTATTACATACATATCCCAAATCATCATAGACAATATTAACAGTCAAATTACCAGGAATAAAATATTTGTATCATACATAACTGAGACTTGATATCCTCATCTTATTAAATTCTTACAAACAAACCAAAAATATATAAACATCCTAAAAAAGGAAAGAACATATAAAAGGACAGGTCACCAAAGATATACTAACAATAAAAAGATATATTAGCAATAAAAAGAGATTTGCTAAATCATACATGTTATATCCAGTTGATGAAAGTCTATGGAAACATTCCAAGAAGTGTTACTTATCTTTTGAAATGTTAATAATAAAATAAAAGAGGAGGCAGTAAAAAAAAGTGCATGGGGTAATTCTAATTTGTGTCTGTATTTAAGCATTTGCATAATTAAGTTGGTAATAATTAATGAGGATAAGGGAGTTAGAGATTTTACTATTCAAATTTTTTCATATCTTTATATTTAACCTCCCCACAATAAACACTGATATTAAGAAAAAAATATAGAATTGAGTACATTTCAAAACATAAAATTTCTTATTCTCTATAAAACCTTATTTCAATCTAAATGTCGTTAGATACCTAACTGATACATTAACATTTACTTTCTGGCGACAATAGTCATTATTTTTGTATGTTTTATAAGCAATTGCAACACTCTTGTAAAAATTATTAATGTCTTTCTATGTCTACTTAACTCATTATTTTCACTATTTTATTATAACCAATGAAGTACACAAAAACTAGAAACTTCTCAAAACAAAGAAGATATCTCCAGAACAAGAAAGATCACATCTAGAACTTGTCATTTCACTTCAGGATTGAGCATCATAGAGAGTCAAAGATAAAATGCTCAATGCAAGGATGGGAAATGTAGTTTGGTAAACAAGATATCCTTCAGGTTATTATAAATTCAACATTAATTACATTACTTTCTTGCTAGTGTGACATTTTTAATGTCCTCTTTCACAAACCAGTTTTCAAAAAACTTGTTTCAACAATGTTCAGCTAGATAATAGGTCCCTTAGCAAGTAAAAATGAAGTGATACAAATATTGAAAGCATTCTGTGCCCTTTGAAAATATTATAAAAGTAACTGCACAGATGGGCTGAAAGTTTAATTACCTCAAAAGAAGAGTGTCAGAGTCATCATTGCTGCTGCAACTGGAAATTTAGCAACCAAAATATACATCAGGAAATCCCTCTGTGAATATATTTCAGATACACTGAAGAAACAGCTGCCATTCCATTTATGTCTCCCAGACACAAAAGTTGCAGGGATGGAGTAGCATAGAGATGCCACATTGGCTTTTTCTTAACTTGACATTTTCTAGGCATTTCTCAAATATGCCAAACTGGGAGAAAAGTATGAAATACAGTAACATGCAGCAATTAAAATAAAACCAGTTTGATTTCATGTATTTCTGGTGTGCATTTTTGTGTAAAAGTTTATAGTTTTATTACAGGATGTAATGTTATTTGGGGCTCATTTTTATTACAGAGCTAAGACAACTAACATTATTTATATAGAATGACTAAGCTTCCTTTAACTGAAAATACTATGCTATTTAGGCCTTTGTAAATAATCTTTAATAATTTTGTGTACTTTAATATATTGTCTTCTAAATGGTGATATGAAATCCTACTTCAGTATCATAGCTGTGTGGCAAGATGTCAGAAACTGTGAGAAGAAAAACACTACTCAACAGAGATTAATTTTTCAGAGTAGATATTCATTGTTTTGCATCAAAAAAGAGTAAGTGCATAAGAAAGTAGTAAGAATATATGAAACTGCTCTTAAAACAATTTACTATAGGCCATAAGGCCCACTGTGGCATCTTGCCATTCTCTTCATCTTTGTTTCTGGCAAGGTTTTGGCTGGAATTCTTTGAGCCTGACTTATTACCAATAATGGTAACTATGTACTTAAAGAAAGACAATATAGTCTAAAGCTATACAAGAAATGTGTGTTCATTTATATTTACCAAAGCAAGTTTTACAAGTACAAGAAGCAGTGTGACATAGTCTGGAAAATATTGAGAAGCTATGACATTGTAAAGCATTGTATATCAGTAATAACATCAATTTCTGAGAAGCAATACAGTTTGTAGTTACACAAACCTCAATAAATTGAATCGCAACTGAATTAATGATAACTCATTTTTACCTTCCAAACATGCATTCATATAAACCAAGTCTTACTTTAGGTCTTGGGAAACAAGAATACAACTGGGACCATAGTTACCTATAGAGTATTAGTTAACAAATAATTGGTATCTTCTGTAATTTAGGCATGTATGTGAGCCCCCATGACTAAAAAGTTCCAAAACATTATATACAAGGAAATATGCAAAAAATCATAAAGTATTTTAAAGGCAATTAAAGATCTTGAAGGTGGTATAATTATAAATTTCTTGAAATAATTGTTTTGTCTTAAAATTTTAGCATGACCCAATGGAATTTCATCTCAATGGGTCAAGAAACTTAGATTTTAGAAAGTCATTCTTTAACAAACAAACTTAAATCAGAGATTTATAAGATATTATGTTAGATATGTGGATACAAGAGTGACAAGTGAATAGATGTAAGATGCATAAAGACTTTTTAAACTTCAGTTAAATAAAGAATACATATATAATCAATGGCGTCTTACGTGCATGGCACCCCATTATTTGTCTGACCTCATGATCTATCACCTGACTCCACTCCTGGCCCACTGTACTGTTGTTCCTCCAACACACTGGAGGTGCTCCTGTCTCAGAGCCTTGGACATGCTGACCTTTGTCTAGAATTCTCTCCTGTTAGAGGCACGATTCATCTCCTCATTCCTTCAATTCTTGATTCTGTAACTACTTCTTTAAGAAGCTATTCCTGGTCAATGTATCCAAATTTCATCTCCCCATCCTAACTCCCGTCAACTTATTCTCTACTCTTCTTATTTTATTTTGTGTTCTTCTTATCACTTATTATCTAAAATACTGTAGTGCATACAAATGTTACTTTATTTAAATTTTTGACTGTTTTCCTGACTAGAATATAAATTTCTTGAGAGCAGGGATTCTTGTTTGTCTTATTTGCTGTATTTCAGGCTCACAATAATATTTGTTGCATGAATAAATGAATGAACTAACTGCAATACAAAACAAAGTGAATGAAGTGCTGAAAAATTTGATCCAAAGAATATTCTATTTTTTTCAAAAAAAAGGGCAGATAAGCTAATGTTCCTTCTCAGATTTAGAATTCTATGATTCTGTAAGGCACATATTTAATAAAGCTATTTTATACACATGCACACAATTTTTTTTATCATTTCACTATAAGGGAATTAAGATTCTCAATAGTAGAAAGGAGGGAGGCAAACATATACATCTGGGAAGGAAAGAATTAAAAGGTCTGGTTTTTGATCTATTTCTCTCCCAATTACTGGTGATGTATTCCTGGGGAAAAAAGAAAAGTCACCTTGTCTAATATCCGTGTAGGCATGCTGGTAACTGGATTATTTTGTATTGATAAATAGACTAATTCTATTTGCTAGGGGAAGAGCTCTTACACACGAAATACACTTAGCATGATGTCCCTGACATTTATTTATGGTAAACCAACCTATGGGTGTATGAGTTATTAAGCCCCAGAAAATGTCTCATAAGCTATACAATTATCTGGATTATAACATGGAGATATTGGTCGTGTAAACACTCCCTGCTGCTGTATATTGAGGTGAAAACATACCTCACTTAGAGATAACATCTACTACTTGGACCAGAGAAAGAATGTCAGATGTAGAAAGGAATAACCTGGATAGCGCTGAAGAATGTCCCTGTTCCCTTTGGGCCTCTTGTCTGCTGGTTTCCTTCAAATTATTAATAATGCCTGATAGCTCAGCATCAAACGGCTAAAATATCTTTGGAGGTTGATTCTGGAACATAGCTCAAAAGGACTTTTTAAATATTAAAAGCTTGAAATTAAGAGACCTAAAGTTCAGGTTTTTTCCTTACCAGAATATCTTGAGGAATTTACTTAATATCTTTAAGCCTGGATTCTTTGTTTGTAAAATAAAGTTAATACTTCAAAGGTTTGAGGTGAGACATAAAAAAGGTAGTGCATTTGAAATAGTTGTCAAGGAAATACTGAGTGTATATTTTTACATGTGTGCATATGTTAGACTCCGTCTTTTATTGGAATAACAGATAAACGTATCAGAGATCTCATCTCGTATCTTGAGCTTTTCATTTTTCATCAATAAGAAATAGTTATTGGAAAAACATGATCTGATTCATAGCTAATAGGGTGGAATAGAGATGTGATTTCATTCACTCAAGATGGTTTAGAGATAAAGATATCAAGTTTATTAATCATCAATTCTGCAGCTGGCAATGAACTATGTGTTTTCCATACACTAGTTCATCTAATTCCCAGAACAACTTTCTGATGTATTGTAATCCTGTTTCATAGAAGGGAAAATTGGGGTTCAAACAGGTTGCATAATGGAAGTAGAAGATTGATTTACATTGTGCATTTATCTTTGCCCTCAGTGCTTAACAGAGAGACTTGAACTTACTAATTAAATTTAATACATTGTATAAGCAAACCCTAAGAGCTGATTTATGATAAGACAGAAAGGAATTTTATATATATACACACACACATATACATATATATGCATATATATATTGATATATATGAAGCAGGACTCTGAAGGAAGAGAGCAGAAGTGGTAAAACATTGCAAAAGCCTAAACTCCTAAAGGGTGTGATTGATGTTAAGTTGGGATTTGTGGAAAATTTCAAAGTAAAGCAAAAAGCACAAATAACAAGCCTAGCAAATATCAGTTAAACTTGCACAGAAAATTTCAGAATTTCTCAATTTACAAAAGGAAGAGGACTAGTCATGACATTTTCCTGTGAATACAAAGACTTTCACAAGTTTGGAGTCTAAACCCTGATGTTATATATATTGCATAATTAAGATAACTTAGAACACATACAATGTATACCTGGAAATTAAAACAATAAAATAAAAACAAAGAATAGTTTTCACCATTGTATTCCTGATTTCACTATTTGGGAAAGTTTCACAATTCTGCTATATTTTGTTTGATGTCATATTATTTCTTTGAAGAGCCCAGAAGATAAAATTATTTAAAAATTATTTTTATTTCCAAATGATATAGAGTAATGACAAGTTATGCTTGTCATTGGGTCTCTATTGTTTTTTTCTGGTGCTATTAGCAATTTCATTTTTCTTATTTAAATGTTTGCATTCAATGCGATATAGTTTTAAGGAAAAATTTTTCTAAATGAGCCTCTCTAGAGTTCACCTTCTCGAAACAATCTATTCTGAAGTCACGCGGCAACTTAGACAGCAACTTTCTGCCTTAAATATCGTCAGTGAGAGGAGAAAAAAAAATGTCTTGAGCAAATGTCTCTCCTCAAATGGGAGAAAGTGACATTGCCAGTGAATAGAGGTGCTGCTTCTTATCTGTACTTAATAACCTCTCTCACTGGCACCCATTCAGCTGCCACGGAGCACATAGACACTTCTGCATGTCATTTAACAGGGCTGCATTAATACACCTAACCAATCAATGGCTTCTACCCATTCCACAAGGACACCAGTCTGTTACTATTACTAGACACTGTCAACAGAAAATGACACCAGAGTTGCAAAAGGCAAAATGTTGTCAGTTTAATCAGAGAGCAGACAAAAAGGCAAACAATGCTACCCAGGATATAAGAGTAACAAGGAGACTCAGAGGCTGGCATAAGCCACTCTTGGCAGGTCCCAGTGAAACCAGCTTGAAATTCAATGATATAAAATCCAATAGAATGACATAGACCATCAGAACTACTTTTTCTCCCCATTCAATTAAAATTGGGGACGGCTGCTGGCAGAAGAAAGATCAGTAACAAAATATTGGAAGACGGTGCAATTTGAATAGACTTTATAGGAAATCAAACTATTTTTCCTTCTAAGAAAAGGACCAGCAACCTAAATTGTATTACGATTTGTTTAATCAATTACTTAAGTTTCCTTTCCATGGAAAATTAAACAAATGTTTTTAAAAGTCTTTTATTATATTAGGCCAGCAGTTTTGAATTGGTGTATGTGTACACTGACAAGATAGCTGTTCACATTAAGTAGTGTTAATAATGATGGATTTGTACAATTATGCATGTGGAATAGGCCTCAGAGATGATCTGGCCCAACCTGCTCATTTTACAGATGAGAGAGCTGAATCTGAGACAGGATGAGTGAAGTGCCTGAGAGCACAAGGGCAGTGCTGGGCTCCTGGCTCTCAATCCAGCTCTTCTTCCATAGCACTGTTTAAGGTTCGTGTTTCACAATAATAATTCAATTTTTATCTAGAAAAAAAGGATTTCATTAATTTTCGATATACATGTAATGTGTGTTATCTGTGAAACAGTGAAAGGGAATTATTTTAATTATGTTACTTCAAATAGAAGAGTCGTAAACAATGAAGTATGCTTCTACTGACCCTGTAAACCTTGTAAGATTCCTCTTCCAGTTTCCTTTAAAGACTTGGGGATGTGCGGTGCCTTTAAAATACACTAGAGACAAGGGCCACAACTAGGCTAACAAGAGCTGGCTGAGAGCAGAAAATACACTGGCAAAATGTCAGAGATGCCATATCCGATCCCTCACTGCATTAATCTGAGGTATTTGGCTGGCTCATGACCCAGTTTTCACCAGGTTCAGTATTTTGGACTCGTCTTTGACATTGTCTGCAGTGTCTCTTTATGTAGAAGTCCAGTGCTGACTATGCTGCTCACTTGAAATGCCTCTTCTGGTCAAGTCTGGCCCATCCTTTCCTCCAACTGAATTTCCCCCAGTTCAGTTTCTGCTAAGTCCTGTAGCTCTGGGATGGGTTATACATATGGAGAGCCAGGTGGATAAGCCTTTTCCCCCAGCTACATTCCAGACAGTTCCCTGCCTTGGGCTGACAGATTTTCCAGGTAGCTAAAATTGAAATTTAGTTTCAAAGCTTACCCTTCATTTATTATCTAAAGAGGTCTATCTCAACCTTTCAAAATCCATGTACCTTTTGAATAAATAGGAAATATCTCAAGGATTCTCTGTCTCCAATACTGGTATAAGCATTTAATGGTTATATGTGATAATAAAAGTTAGTGTTTGCACTACCTGTGAAGAATGTGTCGGGCATGGATATATGGAGTTGGAGTTCTGTTACAAAAATCTATTTCTTTATATTTTCAAAATTTTAAATTATAGAATAATTATTATGTTTATTTGAGTTTCACATACCTTCCCCTAAGCTTCTAATACCCTTATTTCCTTTTCCCCGTACCTCAACATGGGCCTTTCTAGTTTAGATTGTGAATGCACACACAGTACTATAATATCTTTCTCCTTCTCCTTGTCTCTCTGCCTTTCACCTCTCCCAACTCAGGTAATTTCACCATGAAGCAATTTTTTTCTCACATCTTCTCATATTTTCTTCCTCTCAGCTTCCTCTGCCAACACCCATACTCTGCACCATTATCTCAGAAAAGTTTTCCTTTTGTCTATCCCCTTAATTTCATGATTAAATGTTCACACACACACACACACACAGGGAGAGAGAAAGAGACATAATTATAATTATCATGGTTAATTAGTATAAAGATAGTCCCAGTTTAAAAAAAAAGAAAGATAGTATCCTTTCCTTGATATTAGGAAGAATAATCACTAAGTGGTATCAACTTCTGGATTCCTTTAACATTTCTAGAAATTGTAGCAAAATGCCTCCCTATTTCTGCTTTGATTCTATAGTCAGTCAGATTTAAAGATATTATTTCCCATGTAAATTTTCTTTCTACTTTGTGTAATTATAATACTGAAATGTTGGTAATCTTTTTCACTAAAGTTATGCAACTACACATTTTGGGTTAAACATAAACCTTGTATGTAAAGTAACTGTATCCTAAATAATCAACATACAGTAGTTTCTGGAACCCACCATTTTGTAAACTGAGAATAGACTGTATAGGGCAATTTTTTTTTAATTTCAAAAACAGTGTTAAAAAATGGCATTTTAAGATGTTGGCTATGGAAGCAATTCAAATGTCCGGTGACAGACAAATGGATAAAGAATATATATATATATATATACCTCACATATACTTAGTGTTAGAAAAGAAGGAAATTCTACCATTTACAAAAACATGGATGGACCTGGAAAAAATATACTGAGTGAGGTAAGCCAGTCACAGAAGGACAAATATAATATTATTACACTTGTATGAGGTACTAAAAATAGTCAAACCTATAGAAGTAGAAATAGAATGGTGGCTGACAGAGTATGGGAGGAGAGAGAAATGAGAGTTGTTGTTCAATGGGTACAAAGTTAAAGATGAATGAGTTCTAGACATCTGCTGTACAACATAGTGTCTACAGTTAATAATACGGTTTTTTGCACTGAAAAATTTGCTGAGGGTAGATTTTATGTTGTGTTCCTATCACCAGAAAATAAATAAATAAAAAAGCAAAGGGACATAGGAAACTCTTGGAGGTGATGAACATATTTATTACCTTGATTGTGATGATGGTATCAGAGATGTATGTGTCTGTTCAAACTCATTGAATTGCATACATTAAGTATATGAAGTTATTTGTTTATCACTTATGCCTCAATAAAGCTGAAAAAACAATACAATTTGTTAAAGAGTGAGGCTATGGAGAGTAAGGATGAGTCAGATATTAATTAGTAAATAAATAGGACTTAAAATAGTGATTTTTCCCCTGTGTATCAGAATAGGATAGAGGTTAAGAGTGTGGGGTCTAAAGTCAAGACTGACAAGTTCAAAACCTTGTTCCACTGTTAACCACGATGAACAAATTGCTCAATTTTCTCTTCCTTTCTTTCTTAATCTACAAAATAAAGATAATATTAATACCTCTTTCCTAGAGCTGTTAGAAAAGACAAATGAGAGAATACACATTAAGCATTTGGAATCATGCCTGGCATTCACTAAGGGTTAGCAACTATGATTATAATAATAAATAGTGATACTCTCTAGCTCTGAAGAACTGTTCTGATTTCAGTGATGTCTCCCCTCTCCTGCACTCCTGCTCCTATTCTACACAGGGAATGGAGGCAATCATTCAATTCCTGATATATGAAAAGACATGTACTGGTTACCTGACTCCTCTACTGGCTTACTTTGCAACTCTTGCAAACAATTATGGTCTTTCATATCAGTAACTATTTTGAATTCAAAAGGATAAATACTTGTCATAAAGTGTATTGTAAATTATTTCTATTAAGACCTCATTAATAATTTAAATCTTCCAGGCGTTAGTTTTGTCTGCTTATCTCTGGATCATTCTGTAATCTCAACTAATCCATCCATTATAGGTATATTATATTCATGTTTCAAAATCATGTAATTCCTAAAGGCCACAGGGTAATAGTAGTGTTCTTCTACAAATACAATAATATTTAATTTTATAAGTAAGCATATTGGATTTAGTTTACAGCAGTGCATTTCAAAATATGATTTTCCTGTGAAAGATCTAGCTATCTTATTGATATGCAGTGTTTCTTGGGTGAGGTCCAAGGGTGTCCATTTCCAATAAGCTCCCAAAAGATGTTAATTTTTCAGGTCATGTCAGCACACTTTGTTCCACACATGATTTATAGAAAATTATTATGATCTTTAATACTTAACTTAAAACAACAGATATAATTTTAACTTTCAGGATTTAGATTTTGGGTTAGGTAGTCAATATAACAAATTCTAGTTTGCAATTATTTGATGCCACAGGAATTTGAGTTGATATTGTTTTTGTCTGCATGTATATTGAATTTTAAATAATTATATTTTCAGTATCATAATTCTAATACTTTGATTGAATTCATCAACATAGAGGATAGTTTCCAAAAGAGAATAAGAGAATTGATGTGACAATAAAATCCAAACATAGATTTTAAACCAGTGTTACCAAGTCTTGTCTTTCTGTGACAAGCTTTAAGATTCAGAGTACAGGAAAGTTTAAAAAATGCCTTTGGTTCTTCTAGTAGTAGTATACACTACAGTTCAGGAGCAGTCAAACTGATACTTCACTGCAAATCTTCTACTTTAAATAGCACTGGTATAAAGGCTGGGGGAAAAGAAAACATGCAATATTAACAATATGACAAGAAGAGAAGAGTAGAGAGGGAAGAGAAATGTCAAATTGTGAAAATACATTCGAGTCAAAAAGAAGCATGTTCTTGGTAAGGGTACATCATGTTGGGCTTATATACTGCAATATAGATGAATAAGGTATGAGAAAGAAAGATCCTACTCATAATTAATTGAGCTTATGAAGTCCTGTTTTTCTTTTTTTTTTTTTTCTGATTCAACACACTGATACATTTTTAAAATATAAAAGTTTTGAAAGATAAAAAGATACCCATAGCTATCATCATTCTTTCTATCTGTAATCCTAAGAAAGATAAAAGAGAAATAGAAATGCAAGTGAATTTTTATAAAATTCCATTAGATGTGACAGTAGGGGGATTAAATGATTACTGCTCTTCTTTTGAATTTTTCATTTTGAAATAATTTTAGATTTTCAGAGAATTGCAAGGGTAATACAGAGAGCTTTTACACATCTACTCAGCTTCCCCTAAAGTTAACATTTTACCAAACCATGGTGCATTTATCAAAACTAAGAAATTAACATTGGTATAATACTGTGCACTACACAGTTTGATGTTCATCAGTTTTTACAATAATATCACTTTTCTGTCCCAGAATCCAATCTAATTTACCACATTGCATTTATTCATGTGTTTCCTTAAGTCTCCTCTAACCTGAGATAGTTTCTTAAGTCTTCCTCTGTTTGAATGTCATTGACAATTTTGAAAATTACTGGAGAGGTATTTTATAGATTGACCCTCAATTTGGGTTTTCTCATTATTAGATTGCAGTTATGGTTTTTTTTAAAAAGAATACTACAGAAGTGTAGTTACCTTCTCATTGTATCAGATCAGAGGATACATGATATCAACATGACTTATTACTGTTGATGTTAAGTTTGATCATTTGGTTAAGATGGTTTCTGCATGATTTCTCCACTGTGAAGTAACTTTTTTTTTCCATTTCCACACTATAGACATAAATGAGTCACAGAATCTAGTCCATCCTTAAAGAGGGGGAATCAAGTAAGATCTATCTCCTACAGGGAGGAGTATTGTGATAAGTAAAGTAATATCCCCTCAATATCCTTTTCCTAATCCCAAGAACCTGAGAATATGTTTTTCACTGGCTATCTTCAAGATTTTTTCTGTCTTTGTTTTCAACAGTTTGAAGATGATATACCTAGATGTGCATTTTGTATTTATCCTTTTTGGTCTTATCTGAGCTTCTGAGATCTGTGGTTCAATGATATCACCAATTTTGGAAATTATCAACCATTATTCCTTCATATAATTCTGTTTTGTTCTTTCTTTTTTCTTCTTCCAGGATTCCACTTATGTGCATTTTAGATCATTTGGATGTGTTCCACAACTACTGGATCTCTGCTTTGTTTCCTTCCTTTTCCACTAGTTTTTCTCTTTTGTTTTCACCTGGGTGATATCTACTGAACTATCTTCATTTTCACGGATTCTTTCCTTGGTTGTGTTTGGTCTGCAGATGAATCCTTCAAAGGCATTCATTTGTTCTGTTACTATGTTTTTGATTTCTAGCATTTCCAATTAATTTTTCTTATAGTTTCCATCTTTGCAGAAATTGTCTACTCTATTTTGTATGTGTTCATGTTTTTCATTAAAACCTTTAAATATTAGTTGTGCCTTTTTAACTCCCCTAACTGCAAGTTCTAGGATTTGTGTCCTATATGAATCTTGATCTGATGGTTGCTTTGTTTCTTCAAACTGTGTTTTTTCTTACCTTTTTGGATGTACTGTAACATTTTTTGGAAGTGTGATATGTTGTATAGGACTATAAATCCTGATACATTTTATTTTTATGTCTGGAAATGAGCATGCTTTTCTTTCTGGTAGTCCTTTATTTGGGGGCAGGGGGCAGTGGTTGTGCTAATCTGACCAGGAGTTGGCCTGGGTTTGAAGTGTATTGTTGCTATGCTTAACCTCAGTGTACCAGAGGCTTTAAACTCTTCTAGTGATGCATTTTGTTTATGGTATTGGCTTATTTGCTAGATGTTTTTTTCTCTGTTTGTGCCCTACAAGGTTTTAAACCTTCCTTTGCTCCTTAGAGAGATTACAGTACTGTAGCTTTTTAGCTTTGTTCTACTGTCACTATTACCTGACAGTTGTTAGTGTGCTGGAGGTGGGGTGGAGAATGCATTCTTTTGATTAAGCCTTAATATTAAGCAATTTATTGAGGCAATTAACCTTGATCTTCAACCTGAATGTCTAGGTATAGCCTACACAAGTGTTCTAGCTTCTCTTCCACCCTAGACTTGGACCCAGCATGAATTACTGCCGCCCCAACACCCCCTCCAGTCCCCATATAAAGGTTGCTATTATTTATTTATTTTTTTGGTTCATATTCCCTTCTTCAGCTGCTTTGAGTATCCACCAGGGCCTTTAGCTTTATTTCCCTCCCTTTTACTGATTAAGGCTTTTGTTTCCTGGGTGATATGAGGGAGATAGGTCTGGGGAGGATTTCTCTCCCTTCTTCCAGCTACAGAAGATTTCTACCGCAGCCCTCAGGCTACAGATTTTGTTTTCCTTCTTAGGATTTTCAAATTTTTTTCCTTGAGGGGAGATTGATCTAGGCAGGGCTTCTGCAGTGGCTGCTTTTCCCCTGCCCAGCCAGCACAGTCAGGAAAGCTTTCTTAGAGTTCTCCTTGATTTTCTCACTGAGCAGCTGGTGGAATTCCTGGGAGGGAGAGCTTGAAAGTTGATGGGAATCTTATGTATGTCTGTGGCCCTTGGGTGCCTTACACTCTCATGAGAGCCCATACTTGGGGTGTTAAAAATTTCTCACTGAATCTTATTCCCAGTTCTTTGATGATTTTCCAAAAATTATTAATTTTAAGTTTGTCCAGCATTTTCACTTGTAAGGGTGGGAGTGACACTCTTTTCAGTTCTTTATATTTCTGAACTAAATTTGGAAAAGGATTATCCAAAAGTCAAGCATAAGTCAGGAACAATCTTTTCTAAATTTCTTCAGCTCCTACTCCATGGGGGAGGAAACAACAGGGTGCTCAAAAGTATTGTTTAAAAAATGTAAAAGAGATGCATTTGTCAAATGCATTTGGAAAAAAATAACTGCTTTAACCCATTACACAACATTTCCTGCTGTGACTTTCCCAAAGTCTTTGATATGTAAATATGTCTGGTAATTCAACAACAGAATGATGGTATGCTGGTTTTCAAACTTATTTCAACTAGAAATACATTTCTCCCCTCTGAAAATATCAGGGAAGCTATCTGTAGTCAGAATACACTTTGTAACACCTGCTTATTTTAATTATATAGTATACAAAGTATACTTGGTTCTCATGTTTCCACATTGTGAAACTTCTTATCCACTCTTGCTGTGATGGGCCTTCCTCCTCTGAATAGACACCTGACATTCCAGATAGCCCAGAGAGACACGGGACACCTTTGAACAACACCTCTTTGGATTGGCCTAAGGGTCGGGGGCTTTCCTAGAAACTAGTGGTTAGACAACATAATCACTAATTGCTCTGGCAATACCTAAATTTGACTATGAAGAGAATGGTCAAGTTATTATATGTTATGTAAGAAAGGGGTAGAAAATATGGCATTGAAAATTGGAAGAGAGTAATTTTTTCTTCTCACATTAAGCTGTTTCATTGTCCCGGCCACAGCATCTGGGACTGTGCATAAAAAGCTATGACTTCCTTTTGAAAAAAACTCAGTAATGTACATTTTTATGTTGACGATTTTCCTTAATATTTCTTAGCCACTTAGTTGTAGTGAATTCTTCCTAGGTTTTGATATTTAGAATATAAGAAAAAAAAACAATTTTTTTTTTTTGGTAAGTATATAGGTTAGATGCTTCCTCAACTTCACTTTCATAAGAAACTGACAAAACTGAATTTAAAAATTGGTCAACCAGTATTAAAGAATCCATTAATGTCATGATAGCTTAAAAAAAAGTCATTACAAAAGGCAAATTTTTTTTCCTGGAAGTTGAGAAGGTTTGCAATCAAGAATTCCTATCTCAGGGACCCTAGAACATGAGGAGATGCTTAACTAATGGTTAAGTTCTGGTCGTTCAAGGTTAAAATATATTTTTTATAATCATTGATTCATTTCAAATTGGTTTCCTGCAAATGTCAGTTAAGTCAGAAGGCCAGGACAAACTAAAAATCCAAATGATCACGCACTCTGTTTTTTTTTTTTTTTAATTAAATCATCTGTTTTCTGTTAAAAAAAAAAGTATATGTTTTATTTTATGGTCACTTCTGAAGCATTTTGGAGATGTCACGTAGACATGATCTCAGGAGAATTTCTTTCCTGGTGCAGGCAACCTCTGTAGTTGGCTGTGTAGTCTTACATTACTTTGAGTGTGTAAATTTTGAGTCAGAGTCTCCTATGGCATGAAAAGCCTGGGTTGCCCTCAGGGATTTGTGACACTTTATTTAGCTCAAGCAGGGACTCAGAAACCTGGAAAATGTACTCTACTTGGCAGCCCAGCTCTTCTTGCAAGTAGTGAAGTTCAAGCTACCAAAGAACTTTTCAAGGTGACAATTATAGGACACAGTATATGACCTTTACATGAGATTTAAGCTGGGAAATTTAAGCTGAGGGGTTTCCCTCCTGCTGGCATGAACCCTATCTCCTCTATTAAACATACAGTTTGGACAAAAAACACTTTGGCTATATGTAGACCATTTTTTCTATGCCATACTAGCTAAGGGAAGGAGTTTAACATTACAAAGATAGTAACACACATGTTACCTCCCTGCTACCTTACCTGATAATTTGAAATAATTACAACATCCTTAGACCTCCCTTCTTGTTTGTAAGAGATGATAGTGGTCTCAGATTTACTCACAAAGAAGGGGTTCTTTAAAGGAATTACACTGACAACTATGATAATTGGACTGTTACAGAGGCATTAAGCTGGCTTAATCGTTAAGAATCTAAGATGCAGTAGAAGAAATGGAGTCTCTACTTAGTAGGGGAGGTGATCTGGGAGAATGAATCCAGTTTTGATTAAGAGAAGTTGAAATAATCTTTCATGGTTCCCGCCACAGTAGGGTTTCATAATTATAAATTAAGTGCATCAAATAATATGGAATTATGTCTTATATATAAAAATATTATGTTTGTTGTTGATTTTTTTTTTATTTTTTTGTGGTATGCGGGCCTCTCACTGTTGTGGCCTCTCCCGTTGCAGAGCACAGGCTCAGCGGCCATGGCTCACTGGCCCAGCCGCTCAGCGTCCCCTGCATCAGCAGGCGGATCTTCCCAGACCAGGGCACGAACCCACGTCCCCTGCATCGGCAGGTGGACTCTCAACCACTGCACCACCAGGGAAACCCTTTTTGTCGATTTTTTATTTAGTTTTTAACATCTTCTTTGTTATGAAAAGAACATTAGGGCATTTGATGTTAAAACAATATCAGGCTTAGAGTGACAATCATTTGTCATCTATCTTCTAGTGATTAGAATGTAGAAGAACCATGGACATGTATCTTTTCCCTTAATTTATATTTATTGAGTACCTCATATATTCAAGAAATGTTTCTGAACCACAGTACAGCAGTGGGGAAAAAAAGATTTAAAAACCCTTTACCTTTTATTTTATTTTTTCCAGGTAATATTATATAACAATTTGTTTCTGCTCTTTTAGTGAAACCCATAGAAGCTCCACTCTCTTGCCGTGAAACCACAGCAGAGTCTGCAAACTACAACCAAGAGTGGCAAGAGGAAAAGCAGAGGTCACATGAGTTAACAGCAGAGTAAAGGAAGTTCCACAGAGAGCTTGTAGAGCTCTTTCTTCAGCGCAGTCAAAGGCAACCCCCAAGAAGTGGGAAGGGAAGTGGTAAAGAGAGTGCTTTCTGTTAAATAAGCTCAGGGGATGGTGGCTCAGTCCTACAGTTTGAGGTCCATTTGTATTGCATACAGTAGTATTTCACAGTATCAGGGTTAGAACAGAGTTGTTTCTGGACAGAAAACACTCTATTTTTGAAGAAAGCCCTATTTTTTTCTCTTTTTTTTTTTTTTTTTTTACTTTTTTTCCCTATCAACCTGCATAGTGTCTTTGCCTGCAATGATACTTTTATTCTTTTATACCAAGAAACAAAACCAGCAAACAAACAAAAATCAACTGAAATAGAGCAAAACTACTCCTAGGAACTTGAGTCATAAATTGAATACAGTTTGTGTTCTAATTTTTGAGGTTACTTCACTTTTAAAAATTGTTTCTTCTGGTATGTTGAGGGTTTTAAAAGACATCATATTTTATTGAAATATACTGATATGCTTTCATTCTAGTACTTAACACGATAGAGACATCCATCCCTGCTTCAATTAACATGTATTGACTGTACATAATTTAAATTTCTCACTGTGAATCAATATTCTGTAAAAAAAAATTTTGTTTCTAGTATAAATGTTTTCCTTTTCTCAACATTACATTTTGGGGCAGTCCTTAATGCTATAGGCAAAGAGCTCTTGTGTGTGAAGTTCATAATGAAAACAATAAGATTTTTCTTTCTTTTTTTTTTTTTTTGTGGTACACGGGCCTCTCGCTGTTGTGGCCTCTTCCATTGTGGAGCACAGGCTCCGGGCGTGCAGGCTCAGCAGCCATGGCTCAAGGGCCCAGCCGCTCCGCGGCATGTGGGATCTTCCCAGACCGGGGCACGAACCCATGTCCCCTGCATTGGCAGGTGGACTCTCAACCACTGCGCCACCAGGGAAGCCCAAGATTTTTCTTGAGAGAACAAAAATCTGACATACTATGGGTCCAAAAAAACTACATGAATACATACAATAAAAGTAAAATTAAACGAACTCATTTTAGTATTAATATTTTTAAAAAATGAAGGAAACACTCTTCATCATCAGGTCCTGATGAAGCACAAAATACATATATTCTAGAGTAGTTTTGACATCCAAACCTCCTGTCAAGCTACACTGGCTTCACTTTCTTGGAAATTCATTAATCTTCTAAAGACTTTTCAAGGTCTAGTATCTTGAAAAAAATAAGTCCTATTCAATAGTGTAGCTCTTCTCAGTCCTGGAAATCTGGGATATAATAGGGAGTGAGTGTGTCTTTGAGATCTGAGATGATGGCATTTAAGTGCATAAGCCTCAGAATCATGAACCTCCAATTTGCCCTGAGCCCATGCAAAAACTCACTCAAAATAGTTACCTCAAAATGATGTCAGTTTTATTATTATTATTATTTTTTTAATACCTGCCTTTGCCACTTCTAATTGACTCTGCATGTTACTATAGTGATGTCTCAGTTGTATGAGTAGGGAAATCTGGCTAGGAGAAAATAGCATATGCCTCCCAAATTGCAGATTCTGGATAAGCATGGTTGAAAATCATGAGAACATGTGTGGGAGTGAATTGTAGGTTACAGTCTAAGGAAAATTTAAACATATAGAGGTCATTCTTTACCCCGGATTTACTGTTCAAATAATAAATAATAAAGTGCTTGAAGCTGGTTCTAATAATTTGTCTGTATTCTTTAATTATGGCATATAAATAATGATGACTTTGTATCAGTATGATGGAGTTGCTGAAACTTCTTTGACATTTTATTAGGAAGAGGCAGAAGGCTAAGGGAGGTGGTTGTATCAAAATAGATATTGATCTATATGACCTGAGACTCCATCATTTGCCTATATTCTACTGAAGGGTGCACAAGACATTTCTATCTCTAAGACAATAAATATGCTGATGAGGAGAGCATCACTCTTTTATCTGATTAAATCAACACAGTCTTTGTCAATTGTCATGAAACTGTTGATTTGGTATATGTGTTCTTTTGAATTTCACTAATGCGCAGGATGAAAATCTGTTTTGTTTTCATATGGCAAAGACAGAAACATACATGCATTGTTCTGCCTGTGAGTCAAGTTAACTCTTCCTGATCTCCTGCAGATACTTTAATTGTATTAATATTCAGTAACGCATCAACTGACCCAGAATATTGTTTTTTTTATAAATGCATTTATTTATTTATTTTTAGCTGCTTTGGGTCTTTGTTGATGCTCACGGGCTTTCTCTAGTTGCGGTGAGCGTGGGTTACTCTTCTTTGCAGTGCGTGGGATTCTCATTGCAGTGGCTTCTCTTGTTGTGGAGCATGGGTTCTAGGCACTTGGGCTTCCGTAGTTGTGGCATGCAGGCTCAGTAGTTTTGGCTTGTGGGCTCTAGAGCGTAGGCTCAGTAGTTGTGGTGCACGGGCTTAGTTCCTCCGCGGCATGTGGGATCTTCCCAGACCAGGGCTCGAACCTGTGTCCCCTGCATTGGCAGGTGGACTCTTAACTACTGTGCTACCAGAGAAGCCCGACACAAAATATTTTTGACGTAATGCTAATTGAATCTGCCAAGCAGGAAGTAGTAAATAATCTAGGTGCCTTAGTAACAAACACACATATCAGAAGCTGTGAAATAAACCTTTCAATGATTCAGGAATCTGCTAAATAAGTAAAATCTAATAGTATATTGCTAAGATAAGACCTAGAGTAAATGAAACTTATCCTCTACAGTAACAGAAAGTTATTTGAATCAAACCTTGTACCACTAAAAAAATCCTCTTTGGTTTTGGTCCTTTTGTGGACCTCTTTAGATTGCAGTGTCAGCATTTATCTTTTGGAAGCCCTGTTCCAAATCACTGATCGATTGATACAAACTTGTCCTGGGGATGACAGCCAGTCTTTCTCCTCAGTCACACCTGTGCTAGTGCAATAGGTACATCAATACAGAAGCATAAGGGCAGAGATAGGTATTATGCATTGGCTCAGATACATGGAATTAACTTCACTAAGAATCTTCTATTTACTCTTACTGATGGATCTGAACAGCAGTAGCATAGAATGTGGCTGGGCTTTGATCTGACATCATTACTTAGTGAGATTGACCAGCAGATGGATTACTTAGGTTCCTTTGTTCATTGGGAGGTCCATGATTTTGTCTTTACTGAAACTGACAAGTACTATGAATATAGGTTTGCATTCCCTACTTGCAGTATCTCAGACTACAGTACCATTCAAGAGCCTATAGAACACTGAATAACACAGTAAATATATAACCTAGTGAAGGTTCACTTGTGGAAAAATAGACATGAACAATGATTTTACTGTATAACTCAATGTATTTATATATCATTTGAGAATCTGTAAATAAGTTATAGCATATTAATACAATGGAGTAGTATGCTTTACTTAAAATAAATATATTAGATCTGTACCTATCAGTAAAAATGTGGGTAAATAGATTATCCTTTGTACATTTCAGCTTTTTTTTATTTAACATTTTGAAAACTAAATATATGTGTATATTTTCCCCTAAAATTATCTGAAATTATTACTGTTTTTAAAACATACCCGCATATTCTCACTAGGGTCAAAAAAATATGAGGGATGTAAAAATGTTTCTCTGGTATAGCTTCTTTTGAATTTGAAGCTGATATTCAGTCAGGGCTGAGAATAGTTACATTAGTACAGCAATTACCAAACTTACATGACAAGAAGAATTAGGCGAGGAATGTGTTAAATTATAGAATCCCAAGTCCTTTACCTGGATATTGATCTTTATTTAGTTGTCTGTTTGGGGTAAAGCTAAAGGTTTTGCCTTTGTAACTAAACTAAGGCTGTTCATAACATCATATTAATTGGAAAACAATACTCTAAATTGTAATGTTAGGGCAGCCTCAACAGCAAATCGAGGACATTAATATAAGACTTTTAAGCATAGAACCAATATTTTTGTGACAGGTTGTTTGATTAGTGTTACTGCATTGGCTTTTTATTCTCTTGATTCTAATTTGTTAGAACTCATTTTTATAACTAAGCTGTAAGGTCAATTTGTATTCTGTTTCTCAACAATTAAACACTGTCCTATATAAAATATGAACCTTGAATGACTGTTTATTCCTGAAGTCTAACATATGTTTTGCAAATAATAGGAGAGTGTCACCAAATTACTGACCTGGCCAAAATGTATGTTATAAATGGTGAAATATATCTGCTTAGATACTGAAAATATTTTTCATTATATTTAATTAATTTGATTATAGACAAATCATTTCATTTTTTTCCTAAACATGAAGCATGGATAGAGTCATCTTTAAAACTAGAACATATGGTTGGCCTATGACACTTTATTTTGTATAACTGAAAATGAAATGGAGAAAATAGATATATTCATCCTTATGTTGATATTTTTAGAGCAGAAAATAATTTCCATGGGCACCTGGGAACTGTTAGGGTAGTTAGCACTAAATTTCAAAGTGATAAACCATATATACTGTTGTGTTATGAAGTAATAGATTGTGTCATATAAACATAGGAAAAAATAGACATTAGATGCCTATTTGGCTCTCCTTTATATGAACAGCTATAGAGTTTTCTGGCTCTTGAGAATAAAGGTGTATCTTTCATAGAAATTGAAAGCTATATCTTTTAACACTTTCTTTTTCAGTACACAAGTTAATATCTCTTGCTGATCCAGCATATACTATTCCCACAATACACACATTTTCAACGTGAAAAGGTGCCTTCTCTATACAATACTATTAGTACAAAAATAGTTTTATAACCTGTGATTTCAGGTTGTAAATTTTATAGAAAATTACTATCTTGTTTGTTGTTAAAACAGAAGTTAAGTAATCATTTGAGCAAGGTTAATAACAAACTGAAGGCAGCAAAAATTTTTTAACTATTTTATTTGCTGATCAAGACTTTCTTAAAACTGTATTCCTAGAATTCTTATATGGGCAAAAAAAAAGTTATTGTTCTAATCTGGCATGTAACTTTCAAAGCAATCAAATTTTGCTTATGATCTGACAAAATGATTACATGTGGTGTATCCCATATCTCTTCAATACTGCTTTCTTCAGACAATTAAGGAACACTAATTGTGTTCAGAGTATACAGCATGAGTTGGTTTAATATCTGTAAGAAAATTAATGTTGAGTATTTATTAAATTGAAAGTTTGATAAATGTTCAGTATTTTAAGTTCTCATGCTGAACCACCATGACACTTTAACCAAATGATAAAACACTTTTGCAACAGATCTTTGTAACTAGATAGGTCCTAAGTGTATTTCATGACCAATTATAATTCACAACTCTGATCCTGGTTATATTCTACTTCGTCAGTTATGACTTTCTTTTTCTTGGGTGTCGTTTTCCATTTCTGAGATATTATCTGCTTTGGGATAATAAAGAAACTATTGTCTTATATTCAAAGGATTTTGAAATGTTACAGTACCCATAAATACTTGAAAATCCTTCACCCAATCTTAAAAGGTTTTTTCATAAATTGAAGTATAAAACAGGTTATTCAGGTGGAAAAAAATGAAATTGGATCCCTGCCTCAGACCATATATGTCTTAGATAGGTTAAAGACTAAATGTCAAAATACAAAACTGTAAATTTTTCAGTAAAAATAAAAATTTGTAAATATCTTTTGGATATTGTGTAGAAAAAGACTTACTGAATAAGATATCAAAAAAAGCTTTTTTTTTTTTCTATAAAAGCTTAACAAATTTGATGCTATTAAAATTGAGAAAGACATGTTAAAAGAAAATGAAAAGGCATGCTATACCAGTGTATAGAATATATCTATAATTGCTCTCTATCAAAAAATACAAAGAGAGGCTTCCCTGGTGGCGCAGTGGTTGAGAGTCCGCCTGCCGATGCAGGTGACACGGGTTCGTGCCCTGGTCCGGGAGGATCCCACATGCAGCGGAGTGACTGGGCCCGTGAGCCATGGCTGCTGGGCCTGCGCGTCCGGAGCCTGTGCTCCGCGGCAGGAGAGGCCACAGCGGTGAGAGGCCCGCATACCACACACACACACACACACACACACACACAAAATATATATGTGTATATATATATATATATATATATATATATATATATATACATAAAGAAAACCTACAAGTCAGTGAAAAGTACACACACACACAAGAACAGAAAAAAATGGACAAAAGACATTAATAGGCATTTTACATAAGGCCAATAAACAGAACAAGATGATGTGACTGGTGAAATACACATCAGCAACTTTATGATGTTCTGTCTTATTCCTATTACATTGGCAAAATGTAAATCTGGCAATACCAGTGTTAGATACTATGATGATGGACAGGATCCCTTATACACTTATAGTTGGAGAGTTAATTGATTTACAACTGAAGCAGTTTGCATTATTTTCTTATGTTGATTATTCCCATGTCCTCTGACCCAGAAAACCCATTTCTAGGTATTTACACATGAGATTCTCTTGCATCTGTGCATCAATGACAGGTTCAGAAATATTGTATCACTGATGTTCACAATAACAACAAGACTGGAAGCAACTCAAATGCCCATCAATGACCCTACATTCAAGGAATAAATTGTGAAGGTATATTTGGAAAATTTCATATTATATGACAGTTTAAGATGAATCCAAGACTATGAATGAATCTCAACAATATCCTACCAAGTGAAAAATTAAGTTTCAAAGGTTGCTGATAACCCTTTTTTAGTGAAAGAAAATGAAAAATATACTTCTTAGAAATACATGTAGCTGAAAATTTAGAATAGTCGAGGGAAGAAGTGGTAAAAGAAGAGCAAGAGGCCATTTGGTTAGATGGAGTTTATTTTCAAGGTACTAGATTTTATTTTGGATGATGTGTAAGGTTGTTTATTATACAATTAAAATACAGAAGTACATAAATAAGTACATAGAAGCTTGCCTTATATAGATTATTGATTATAATATTTCATAAATCAAAGAGTACTTTAACCAATGCTGAACAATTGTCATCCATTGAAAATTAATAACTGTGGGGCAGTAGCTGTCTCATCCCATGTCTCAATAACTTTTTAAAATTATTTTTTTATTCCACACCATATCTTGGCATTCCATATACAAAATGGGTGTTCCTCATTTTATATGGACTTTAAATTCTTTCTCTATCCCTTTTCTCTCTCTATTTTGATGGTTTTATTCTAGGCTTCTATGTTGACCTTACACACCTGAACATGGAGTGAAGGAGTATAAGTAATAGTGTTATATCTTTCCCCCCACAAGCCTTACGTTCAGGTCAGTGCATGCAATTACACCATATATTGCAACAGCCTCTCTTCCTCTATGCTGTGGATACAAGAGGCTTGTGGAAGGTTGGTCCCGCTATCAACATGTCTCACCGTACTGGGACATTTGTTACAATCGATGAAACTCATTGACACTTCACTCAAAGTCCAGAATTTTCATTAGGGTTCACTCTGGGTGTTGTACTTTCTATGGGTTTTAACATTTGTGTAATGACATGTATCCACTGTTTGTTGATGTCTTTTAATTACCCTTTTAAAGTCTTTTGGATTCTTCCATGTTAGGTTATAATCTCTACTATTATAGTATGTACATCATTGTCTTGATCATTTTTTTAATTAGGTATATGTCTTCCTATACTATGTTGATAAATATAGGAAAGAGCCTAAGTCCTACACTTTTTCATAGCCTCAGATCTATCAGAGTGCCTTAAAGATAGTAGAAAACCTATTAATTAATACTTATTAATTAACTAATTAAAACCCTATTAATGCTTATTGAATAAGTGAAATCTGGATATACAATTCATATTATGCCCTTTTTTTTTTTTTTGATCAGCTTCATCTGAGTCTCCCTGATGATTTCTGATTAAAAAAAAAAAAAAGTCAGGACAGAGTTTTTATATACAGTGTCTTGTTTTTGATATCAAAACAGAGGTGATTTTTCTCATCACAAAGCAATAAGGACACCAAAATGGAAAGACTACTCCTTGAAAGAAAAATATGTCCATAGTTGAGTGTAAAAATTATTGAGAACAACTTGTTCCAACAACGGTGAATGGAGATGTGGAGGTAGATGGAAGTAGGCAGCACACAAATAAACAGTGAAAAGAGTTTCCAGCACTTTATCATGAGTCAACACTGAGAAAACTGCAGGCAGAGCAGGCAGGCTTGCTTCAATCAGAAGCTGGGAAGTTTTTAGATCTGAGGATTTGGGCCTCAGGTGAGCACAAGAAGCAGAGTTGCAAACCCTGACAAGCTCTGCAAGTAGCAGCTGCAAATCAAAGAGCAACATCCATGTGTGCACAGTGTGGAAGGGACTGGAGGTTACAAACTGGTCTCTTCCACTTCACCCACACACACAAACAGCAATCACTGACCAGAACATCACTTTTGAAGGGTCCAGTGAAGTTCTATTTATTTATGTATTCGTTTATTCATTCATTCATTTATTTATTTGTATCCTTTGTACTTACTGTGAGGCAGTTTCATCAAGAAGGATCCAGTTTAATAAATCTAATACATAAAAGTGGAAGTAAGACTATTTACATTGTAAGAACAAATTTCTGTGGCTGATTTTGACTTCTAACAAAGGCATTTTAATCTGATCCATTTCAAAGTGATAACTGCTCCCAGTATATAGGCCCAAAAGTACAGTATAATTATATGTCTGTATTTTTGAAACCGTAGGATGCTGAATCAAAGTTGTCATCTCTGGGGAACACTCTGACATGTAACCTGTGTTATGCATCACCTTCCCTGAGAGTATGAGGAAAACTAATTCCATTCCTAGAAGGATAGACCGACTCAGATGCAATTCACATTCAGAGTTCCTGTAAAAAGAAGATAATGAAACTATCTATATGGCATCCACGCATTTTCAGTGTCTGAAAAATAAAAGTAATTAGATATTCTTAATAAGTTGGTGCTCTCCATTCTTTTTAGAAATACTAGAGGGAAAAAAAGAGAATGAAGGATCCATGTCCGGAGAGTGATTACTCAGAATTGAAATTATTTTTACTCAGCTTCAGTGTAAAATTTCCCTTAGGTACATTCTATTTGTGGGAGCTAGAAAGGAGGAAGAAATGCCACAAACTTCAAATTCATTTTTGGCTTCTATCTCTGTGCAAGTGAATTAGTTATATATTTTCTTTTATGCAACAGAACGTGTAACAAGAAAAATTCATTTAGTCATTAGCAGGCATTTGTTAGGCACTCTTGTACTGCTCATATTGTTAGTCACTAAAGACAAAGAGACATGAATAAACCTGCATGCCTGCCCTTGTAGAGGTCACAGCCTAGTAGAGGAAGAAAGAAGTACAATGTATTAAGGTATGCTGTCATGTAGAAATGTCCTGCATTTTGGCACCACAGAGGAAGCAACTAATGTTTTGTGTGAGTTGGGAAGAGATAGGGGTTGAATAAATAAGGATTCATAGAAGAGGCAATATTAAATCCAAGTTTGAAAGATGAATAAGAATTTTTATGGCTGAAAAAGAGGCCAAAAGGAAGGGCAGAAACACTTTGGGCTTTGGGAATATAACTCAAAAACAAAAAGGAACATTTCTCATGCTGAATGTGTATATTTCCTGGAGACTAAAGTTTAGATCACAAGAATGAACTTTGCAAGTAGGTGTACACTTGAAACACTAAAACTTTTTTAAAAATAATATATTCCCCCCTCGGGTTGTGAAAATATAATAGTTCTTGCTCTTTGAACTTAGAGGCATCATGAATAGTGGAAGGAGCATCAGCTTTGAGGTCTGGTGATCTTGAGTTGAGATACTACTTCAGCCACTTATGTGCTAAGTTACTCTCAGCCTGAATTTCCTCAGGTGTAAAGTTGTAGTGAAATTTCTACTTTGCAAAGTTTGGGATGGAGTAAAAGAGGCATTTATCTGAGAACTGAGAGCCCAGACCATGGGCCAAAAGACACACTAGAATATGGCCTTTTGTTTTCCCCATCTGTTTTCTCATTCTGAAAACATCATTTTACTGTGGTTGTATAATTTTGCTTTAAAGCTTCAAGATAAGTGTGGCCTTTGGTTTTGTTAGCCAAGATAACACTTTTAATCCTCATTAATTTAGAGGGTAAGCAATAAAGAAATCTGTGAAATAATTATGTCAACCATCCTAGAAAATGTGTGTGTATCTAGTTAATATTTTTACAGATCTGAAAACTTATAAATGTTACTAGGGTGGAAGAAAATGCCTTGAAATGAGCCTTACTGAATAGGCCTTGGAGAAAACATATGGCATTTAAACAATCTGGATGTCCTCTGAAATATGATTTTCTTGTTTAGGATTTTCTTGTTTAGGGAATGTTGATTATTTTACTTCTCATTTTACTGAAAGAAATGACATCAATGATATTTGCAGCAGGAGCAATAATTGAATATCTATTTCTCCTTATATTATCAAATTTAAGCATTACAAAATTGTTATGAGGTAGCTCCCATTATCCACATTTTGCAAGTAAAAACCTTCTGAATTCACACAGGGAGTAGGTGGTGGAGCCAGTATTAGAATGCAGGTTTGTCTGACTCCAGTCTAGAGAATATCTCCAGTGATGTAGTGCCTCTTACTCTCCCTGGATTATTAGAAAGAAAGGAAATAATGTTCCTAAATTCTTCCTTTTTAGTACTCAAGATTGTGCAATATTTCAAAAGTTCTCTTGAATTTCTTCTTCTACCTAGTGGATCTATTTTCATTTTCCCCAAAGAGACTGACTGACATTTTCCCAGATACTAAGTTTCTGTAACTTCTCCTGGCTACAGACTTTTCTACTATTGTGTTCTTGTCTCTTCTCCTTCCATCTAATCTATGCTGGCATGCCCCAGCCCCTTCTCTGCTCCAGTGGTTGCCCCAGACAAGTGGAAGATGAGACATTATTTAGCCCGTGTTGAGCACCAACATTGGCCTTATGTTCTCTTATTCTTATATAAGATTTAAATCTTTCACTAGACCTTTGACTTAGTATGCTTCTTCCTCTCTGGAAGACTATTAGAAAATTATTCCAGATAACTGGAGAGATGTCATATCATTTCAGTCTCAAGAATATTCCTTCTTATAAATCATTAACCTTGGATTAAATTCATACACACCAATTCTTAGTAAATTGATTTGTCCTAGTCTCCTTAATGCGTAAGTATTTTTAAAGATAACATGTTTTCATAAACTGGATGTTTTTAGATTTGAGCCCTATAGGCCGACCACTAGCCTCAACTGTTCTTTTATTGCTAGTTGATTGGGGCTGAGAATATAACAGATATAATCCTCAATCTCACTTTTTATATTCCTGAATATTTTTATGATCTGTGTATACATATTTTATGAAAATTATACAACAGTCTTTCCTCAAGAGGTCTAGCAGAGAGATTGGGTCTTGGATCATTTTACCCACAAAAGATGAGATGTAGAATAAAATGCATTTCACAGTTTTATAGAACTGTTAGTCTCTTTAAAGGCACTTTAATCTAATCTTCATATTTTACATTGAGACAATTAATACCAGGATCATTTAGGGAAAATACTGAATACAGATAGGTAGTATGAAAAAATTGGTAACTACTTCTAGCTCTATTTTCTTCTTAAAATTAGAGGATGATGGTTTTCTAAGAAGCATCATATAGTGTTGAATAACATTTGTATGCCATATCAACATTAGATTCTTTGAATTCAATATCCACCCAAATCAGTATGTATTTAATTCTTAAAAGTTGACTGAAAAACAAAATTCACCCAAATATGCTTTACACCCTACCTTTTAGAAACTTTTAACCTAAGTTCTGCAATTCTGCTAGAAGGATAGTAAACTAATTTTACACAAAGTTACAATGAACAGTATTATTGGATATGTATATAAATAAAGATTAAATTAATGATAGATTGACTCTGGGAACTAGTTGTTTGCACTTTGCTTTATTATTAGAGAGTTTTAGTTTAGTTTGGCTTTTTTGGAGTCAGGCTTCTTTGGAGTCCCTCATGTCAATGTTTTCAAATTTCTTTCCAGTTGTACTATTGTAGATATTCGCTTCTTGATAGTTGTAGTGTTCTATGGCCAAAGTTTACTATGATTTCCTAATTTTAATCACTACTTGTAGTTAAACATTACCTTTCTACACATGGCAAGATGGGTATCCTGAATAAAATGAAAAAATATGGCCTCTGAAATATATATTAGTACTTAGTAATGTATAAATTAGAAAAAAACTAGAAAATTGAAAGAACTTGAATTATGCCATGTTCTTTAACAATTAAATGGCAAATATCACTAACATTTAGACAAATCTTGTAATGTAAACAAAAATAATTAACTGGAATAGAATAGATACTAACTTTGCAAGGTTTTAAAATTTTTGATATCAGAGAATAAATGTAACATTTATGTACATTTCTACATATATATATACTATCTTTAAGCTCCTACTTGAGTGACAGATTTTACTAGAACTGGAAATAATTTTACTGGCCTCTCTTAACCTGTGAAATTTACCTACATAAGAGACCTAAAGGTACTTTTTTTCCACTTACCTTGGTTTTTCTGATGGTAGTAAATTTAATGAGACTGATTTTCTGCTCCAGTTTATTTATGTATTTGCTCTATAAGAAGAAAATACAGCAAACTAACTTAAAGGTGATTCTATTTTGGAACTGTCTTTTAAGTCACATATTGAATTTTATTTAATTTTAGTAGTGCTCTCAAACTGTACCATTCATAAGTCTCAGTAATTTGATAAACCAAAATATATTAACTAAATCAAGTATATTTTCAGACAATGTCATTCCAGATCCCATATAACAATGCCATTCTCAAAAAATTTGTTATTGAAAAGCAGTTTACTCTTACCTTAGTCTGATTTATTTCATGTAACATTTTTGGGTTTGGAAAAGCAATTAAAATCCTACCTCAAGAAACAAGAAACATCTCAAATAAACAACCTAACCTTACAACTAAAGAAATTAGAGAAAGAAGAACAAAAAATAAAAACAAAGTTAGCAGAATGAAAGAAATAAAAAAGACCAGATCAGAAATAAATGAAAAAGAAATGAAGGAAACAGTAACAAAGATCAGTAAAACTAAAAGCTGTTTCTTTAAGAAGATAAACAAAATTGATAAACCATTAACCAGACTCATCAAGAAAAAAATGGAGAAAACTCAATGCAATAGAATTAGAAATGAAAAAGGAGAAGTAACAACTGACACTGCAGAAATACAAAGGATCATGAGAGACTACTACAAGCAACTACATGCCAATAAAATGGACAACCTGGAAGAAATGGACAAATTCTTAGAAAAGCACAATCATCTGAGACTGAACCAGGAAGAAATAGAAAATATAAACAGACCAATCACAAACACTGAAATTCAGAATGTGATTGAAAATCTTGCAACAAACAAAAGCCAAGGAACAGATGGCTTCACATGTGAATTCTATCAAACATTTAGAGAAGAGCTAACTCCTACCCTTCTCAAACTCTTCTAAAATATAACAGAGAGAGGAACACTTCCAAACTTATTCTACAAGGCCACTATCACCCTGATACCAAAACAAGACAAAGATGTCACACAAAAAAAGAAAACCACAGGCCAATATCACTGATGAACATAGATATAAAAATCCTCAACAAAATACTAGCAAACAGAATACAACAGCATGTTAAAAGGATCATACACCATGATCAAGTGAGGTTTATGCCAGGAATGCAAGGATTTTTCAATATACGCAAATCAATCAACATGATACACCATATTAACAAATTGAAGGAGAAAAACCATATGATCATCTCAATAGATGCAGGGAAAGCTTTCAACAAAATTCAACACCCACTTATGATAAACACCCTGGAGAAAGTAGGCATAGAGAGAACTTACCTCAACATAATAAAGACCATATAGGACAAACCCATAGCCAACATCATTCTCAATGGTGAAAAACTGAAACCATTTCCTCTAAGATCAAGAGCAAGACAAGGTTGTCCACCCTCAGCACTATTTTTCCACATAGTTTTTGGAAGTTTTAGCCACAGCAATCAGAGAAGAAGAAATAAAAGGAATCCAAATCAGAAAAGAAGAAGTAAAACTGTTACTGTTTGCAGATGACATGATACTATACATAGAGAATCCTAAAGATGCTACCAGAAAATTGCTAGAGCTAATCAATGAATTTGGTAAAGTAGCAGGATATAAAATTAATGCACAAAAATCTCTTGTATTCCTATACACTAATGATGAAAAATCTGAAAGAGAAATTAAGGAAACACTCCCATTTATCATCGCAACAAAATGAAAAAAATACCTAGGAATAAACCTACCTAAGGAGACAAAAGACCTGTATGCAGAAAATTATAAGACACTGATGAAAGAAATTAAAGATGATACAAACAGTTGAAGAGATATACCATGTTCTTGGATTGGAAGATTCAACATTGTGAAAATGACTATAATACTCAAAGCAACCTACAGATTCAATGTAATCCCTATCAAGCTACCAATGGCATTTTTCACAGAACTAGAACAAAAAAATTCACAATTTGTATGGAAACACAAAAGACCCCAAAAAGTCAAAGCAATCTTGAGAAAGAAAAATGGATCTGGAGGAATCAGGCTCCCTGACTTCAGACTGTACTAGAAAGTTACAGTAATCAAGAGAGTATGGTACTGGCACAGAAACAGAAATATAGATCAGTGGAACAGGATAGAAACCCCAGAGATAAACCCACACACATATGGCCACCTTATCTTTGATAAAGGAGGCAAGAATACACAATGGAGAAAAGAAAGCCTCTTCAAGAATTGGTGCTGGGAAAACTGGACAGCTACATGTAAAAGAATGAAATCAGAACACTCTCTAACACCATACAAAAAAATAAACTCAAAATTGGTTAAAGACCTAAATGCAAGGCCAGACAATATAAAACTCCTAGAAGAAAATATAGGCTGAACACTCTATGACATAAATCACACCAAGATTGCTTTCAACCCATCTCCTATAGAAATGGAATTAAAACCAAAAATAAAAAATAGGACCTAATAAAACTTCAAAGCTTTTGCACAGCAAAGTAACCCATAAACAAAGACAAAAAGGCAATTCTCAGAATGGGAGAAAATGTTTGCAAAAGAAGCAAGTGACAAGGATGCAACTCCAAAATTTATCAGCAGCTCATACAGCTCAATATCAAAAAAACAAAAACAAAAACAAACCAATCCAAAAATGAGCAGAGCACCTAAATAAACATTTCTCTCAAGAAAATATACAGATTGCTAACAAACACATGAAAAGATGTTCAACATCACTAATCATTAGAAAAATTCAGATCAAAACTACTATGAGGTATCACCTCGCACTGGTCAGAATGGCCATCATCAAAAAATCTACAAACAATAAATGCTAGAGAGGGTGTGGAGAAAAGGGAGCCCTCTTGCACTGCTGGTGGGAATGTAAACTGGTACAGCCACTATGGAGAAGAGTATGGAAGTTCCTTAGAAATCTAAACATAGAACTACCATATGACCCAGCAATCCCACTACTGTGCATATATCCTGAGAAAACCATAATTCAAAAAGAGTCATGTACCACAATGTTCATTGCAGCTGCATTTACATAGCCAGGACATGGAAACAACCTAAGTTTCCATCGACGTGTGAATGGATAAAAAAGATGTGGCACATGTATACAATGGATATTAGTCATAAAAAGAAATGAAAATGAGTTATTTATAGTGAGGTGGATGGACCTAGAGATCTCATACAGAGTGAAATAAGTCAGAAAGATATATATATATATATATATATATATATATATATATATATATATATATATATATATATATATATATATATATATATATATATATATAT